>JACDOX010000045.1:4366685-4395160 GCA_014549065.1 Cardinalis cardinalis | reverse complement strand
TGCCTCTGATGGCCTGTGGGGCTTTTTTTGGTCAAAGGTTAGAGGCAGTAGTTTGAAACATCCAGCTTTCCTAATAAACCCAAAAGAGTAAGTTTGGTACCACTGCTGTAATGCCTCAGTACATTAACTCTCTAAAGTCTGGCAGTTTTCAACAAAGCAGTTGCACATGGCCCTACATAAAAATCCTCTCCAAAAACACATGCCTACACATTAAAACCTCTCTCATTTAAGCCAGGAAAGCTGTTTTAAGGATTCCTGTGAAGTGTAGTGTATTGCAGGCTGTCTCCAAAAGAAGCAAGATTCATTTTTCTGCTTTGGGCTTGAGACAGAAWAATTTTAAAGGCTTTGAGTGAATGATGAGCTCTGTGCATTACTGCTGGGAGGGTCAGAGCCCCCTGCTATCCTCTTCCCATCAGATGAGCTGTCTCTGCTCCTCATTTGCTGTGGGTTGTGCAGAAGAATTGCAAGCTGATGCTACAAGAACAGTGACCTGCAGCAGAAGGGGATGTAACAGATGGAGTAAATATCGTCCTCAACACACCCCCAGAATATGTTGTCCAAGCTGAAAATCCAGATTTCCTATGTGTCCTACACTACCTTACAATGGCTAAAAAATCCAGGAGCAGGAAGCAGAGCAGGCTGTGCACAAAGGGAGCAGAACACAGTCCCAAAGAGCAGGAGGAARAATTGCCTGTTGCTACATCAGGTAATGAGTTTGTCAACACATTAAGAGTTCAAGTTGAACCCCCCCAAAAAGCAGCAAAGCTACTGCAGAACTGAASCATATAATTTCAGAGGAGTGCCTGTAGGAGCAGAAAAACACGTGGGCATACAGAAAAAGAAAAAGACAAAATAAAATTATTCTTCATGAAAGACAGCTGTGCTAGCATTTGCCTACAGCATTCTCTATCCTGGAGCTTCCCTTCTGCTTCTAGGAGCCCTGCAAGAGATCACTGMAACCATAACAGCCAAAACCACAAAAAAAAGAAAAAAAGGAAAATAAGCTCCCCAAATGAGCACAATGCATTGAATCAATACTCTCATTTTCCTCCTCCCAATAAATGTGAGGAGTGAGCTATGTCCTGGAAACACAGGTCTGTGCAGGTGGCAGACCCCAGAGCTTGGTGGCAGCTGAGTCACAGTACTCCATGTTACTCTGATCCCATATAACAGATCTCACATTATGCTGTACATGCACAGACAATCCCACCTCACCTCAGCCCACAGCATGGATTGCCTTTCTTTTTTTTTAACTCAAACATTCCTATTAGAAGCCTCAGCCTACGCCGAAGAATTAGAGATAACTGGTACCCACAGAAATTGGAAGGAAAAACACCAATCTTAAATACTGCTTAAAGAAAAGCTGTAGAACTCAGGATGTGGGAATGCAGTCACTTACCTGAAAATGCCCCCAAATATTTGAATGAAAGGAGTTGGAGTTTCACTCCTGATGCTGATTGCTGGGCCAGCACCAGCACAGCCAGCCATGGCCTCTCCTCTAGCATGACACACTGCAGAGGGGGCCCACACAGCCTGCTCCAGAACAGGCAGCCCTGATTGACAGCTATCTCTGAGACAAATGCTTTCCCAGCCCTCTGGAACATCAGCAGCCAGCTTCCCTGGCAGCTGGATGAGGGAGTAGGCACGCTAGAAGATGGGCAGGGAGCCCATGGGGTGTGCAGGTCGAGGCAGGTGATGCCAGGTACCAGCTGCACTGGCTCATGCAGCTCCTCTGGCCTCAAAACCTCATGAAGAGGGAYCAGGCTGAACTGTGACCAAAAAAGCTGGGCCAGGCTGGGGCGTGCACGAAGGGGAAATGCCAAAAGCAGCACAAACAAGCCTGTTCCCTTTCATTCCACGCTGGCAGGGCTTTCTCCAGTGATGCCAACGATACTCTGCCATCCAGCCCCTCCTTGTCTGCAGTTTCCAAACTTCAGAGTTTTACACACAATGGTTTCTTGAGTGGGCAAGTATCCTGCCCACACTGACAAGAGAAGGACAAACTGGTGGGAAACTTTGTTCCACCTCCAACTCATTTCCAGCCAGGTTTCAGCACTTGGCTTGACCCACGCAGCAGAGAAAGCTGCCAGGCTCCAGCTGAAACCCTGGCTGTGGGCTTGGGAAGTCAGACATTATGCATGTTGTAGCAAACAAAATCAGCACTAAAATCTTCCTCACCAGGAAACATTGGGGAAAAAAAGCCAGGGAAGACGGCAATAGAACTTACCTGAGAACTTSAGCACCCTGCCCATCAGCTCCTGGCCTGGACAAGATACTTTTGCCTTCACTGACTAAAAGCCCAAGTGTTTATCAGGAGCAAAGTTCCCCAAACCTGAATGCAGAACTGCTGGGCACAAGTCACTCCTTCTGGTTGATGTCTGTCTTTGCAATTTCACTTTTCTCTCTGATGCTATCTCCCAGGATACACTAAAGCTCCCCTTAAATTTAGGTAGCAAATAGAAATTTTTATTTCCTTTAATCTTTTGAACCGTGACTACTTCTTTACAAACCATGTACTATTTTTGAGCTTTGTGATTAATTCCTTAGACATTTTTTACAAAAATGTGCTTTAAACATGCAAAGCAAATCCCAATTCTTCCTGGTACAATGGAGAAGCAAAGAAACTGAAGATAACATCAGGGAAAAAAAAAACAACAAAGAAAGACAGAAGCCTTTGCCACATTGCAAGCTAACAGCAAGAACATGATAGAATAAAGATGCTTATCTTGAGCAACCCAGAGCCTGCACAACATGAGTCAGTAAGAGCAAGGCACCCCTCAGCCTGTTTGGGAGACCAAGGAGATTTCTGAATGGGGCTGGTAGCTGAGCCCTCTGCTAAGCTGTGCACAAATCCTCTTTGCCTACAGGCTGACATTTGGGTGGGTGACAGAGGCTGCACGTCCTGCTCAGAGGCTGCTGCTGAAGAGGAAGCAACATACCCCGTAGCTATGGAGGGCCACAGGGAAAGCCTCTGAAGCACTGTGTCAAAGGCTGGAATTMAAAAAAAGATTTCTCTTCCCTTATTCTTGGTGTCTGAGAACAAGAATTAACCCCCACCACACTCCTCGGCTTTACAGGCTCTTCCCAAGAAAGAAAGAAACAGAACATTARGCTGGCACAGTACTTATGAAGTGACAGCAAGACCCCTTGCAGTAAAATCTCTGTGTGATGCAAAAGGAATTACCCCCACAATTTCACTCCTGYCAGACAGCAGAGCACAGCACAGGGGGTGCTGTGCTGCTGATGCCAAGAGTGTGATTTCCATTAGTGTTAATAGGAACTACTGACAGAAGCAGCCAAGAAGCCAGAAAGCCTCCAGTCCTGATGAGTGCCTTTGATGAGTACAGAACTGCATTAAGTCAGTCCCAGSAGCTGTACCAGGCAAATGCTCACGGCTGTGAGCATGAGAAAAGAGCCAGGGCTCAGGCTGCAAAGAAGGGCTGGATCTCAGCTGGGACAGGGCACTGGAGCAGCACAAATGGCCAGTGAAGTGCCAGCAATGGCACAAGCCAAACCCACTCCAGTGTCCACATGGCAGTGGGTCACAGTCCTCAGCAGCAAGCTTGAGGGAACCAGGTGGCCACTGCAGCATTTCTTGCAGCTACTCATGAACAGCTACTGCCAACAACCACCAGGCTCCTTGGGATGGGGCACTGAAAAGCATTTCTATCTCCAGTGGAAACATAAGATAGTTCACAAGAAAGTACAGGTTTGGAAAAACCAAGGCTTGGGATCAGAAGATGACATAACAAAAATCAAAAGATGGGCCATGAGAAAACTGCATGCACGGAAGTACAGGGGCTTAACATTTAAAGATGTTGTTTTGGTCCCTACTAGGGTCCAGCAGTTCAGATTGAGAGAAAAGGCCATCATTAAAACCATCACTTCAAGTTACTGAGGATTTTTTGGATAAGCAAAGGCCTAGAGAAAATTCATCCCCAAGATACAAAAATAGATTTTTATTAATTAGAGAAAAAGCCAGATACAAATCACAATCCCCTGAGAATGGATAAACTGGATGCCAAGGTTATTTTAATAAGCAGGTGCTGACCTGGTGGTGGCCATCTCCCCAGTGTGCCACACGAGGCGAGTCGCTGGCACAGCCRTGGCATCTACAATTTGCAGCAAAACCATCAGGTCTCACAGCAGATCCCCTGCCAGTTCTAAGTGCCTACCCACCACCTCCACCACTCGTTTCTCATCAGCTCTCCACAGACAGCAACAGATCATTTCATCCTGTTACTTATGCCACAGAAATTTAGATTCGAGGAAAAATAGGCATAACAACATTACATCATTTAAGCAACCAACTTAGCTGACAACATCAAAATTCTGCAAGAGCAACAGACCTTTAATTAAACTAACTAGCCCTGGGCCAAAGAAAGACTTCTTTCCTGCTGATTCATTTGATAGCAGGTGATGGTGCCACAATCACTGTCACAACTCAAAGCACTTCTGAGTACTTGCCCACAGCTCACCCAAATCCATTTGGCTGCAAATGCCTCTGCAGAAGCCTGGGCTACCCAGGCACCTGCCTTTCCTATTCATACCCAGGTCAGCTMCAGGGCCTGTTTTTGTGCTGATAACCTGAGTCTTGTGGCCTCCCCGTACCATTTGGTGCAAAATGAAAATAACAGAAAATCCTACCAGGCCTAGCCCCAAGGTACTCAAAACTCGAATAATTTCAGATAGTAAGCCAGGAGCAGTCCCCTTCACAGGACTGTGCCAAGGACACCACAAGTCTGTGTCCCTTGGGCAGGGACTGATGCTGAGCTCTGGAAGGGGAGCCCAGGCTTGTGCCAAGAAGGTCTGGACAAGCTGGGCACAGAGAAGGAGAGAGACAGCAACTCCTCCCACCATACCCCATGCACTTGCTGCCCTCAGGTTTGCCAAATGCCTCAGGAAAATCCATATTCTTCACAGGAGCACACTGCTGCAGGGAAGAGACACAGCTCTGTACAACCCAAAATGATGCTCCATCATGTGGCACTGCTCCAGCCCACACAAGGCTTCATCTTCTACTACACACTGAAGTGAACTGCATTTTTTATGCTTTTTTTCTTTTCTTCTGGAAAGAAGCTAATTAGAGTGGAAAAGATCTCTATGACTTTCACATATACAACTCCTGTATTTCAGACTTTAATTTGTGTTATGCAACTAACACACACTGTACTTGAAATTATATAGCATGCAACCTAATCAAACACCACTAACAGCACCAGGTAGTTAAATCATGCTGTGATAAACAAAGAAAATGATTTTGTGTAAGCWTGGCAAATTCTCCCTTGCACCTTGGTCAAAGGTACCACCAATTATCAGATTGGTAAAATGCATCTGTTATTTAGGGTAATGGCTTAACTTTACATGCAAAGTGCATGGCTGGGGGCGCACTAGGTCCTCACACAGTGCAGGGAAAGGGCACCTTGGTGGCACTGATCACCCAGGGAACCCCTGAGAAGGGGAGCAGAAGCAAGGCAACAAATGTGAGCCCAGGGCAGAGCTGTAAGAAACAAAGAGCTCCCTCAGGAAGGCTTTGAGGACAAGACTCCTCAAAGTATGGAAAAATCTGCAGGAAAAATAAAAAAAGTAAAATAACTCATTCCCACTCACATTTACAACAAGAAATTAAAAGTATGTGTTACAGCAAGGGAGCCAGCCTGGATACTGGAGAAAAAGCCCTGTCCCAGTAAGGATGCACAGGAGGAGCTGACCCAGGAACTCATGTCCCCATATCCCCAGTGGAACCAGCTGGACAAGTGCCACAACCTGGGCACGCTCAATCCAGCTTTAAGAGAGGAAGATGTTCAGATAGCCGAGGTCCTTCCAGCCCTATTTTTACAGGATTTCTCCCCTTGCCTCCAGCTGCCCTGCCATACCTCACAAGAGGCATCCTGCAGCCAGTGCTGCTCTGCAGCAGCCCCCGCAAGAGGCACAGGCTATATTTATTCTGGTACATTGCAGTGGGAAGCTTTAATCTGTGTAATCGCCTCAGAGAAGATTTCATTCAGTGAGGGGAAAGCAATTACTGTTTCATTTGCAACCAGTTGCCTTCCCAGGGTCTTAATCTATCAGAGCTGGAGGGTCCTGTCAGCCCCTGCACCTGCCTGGGCAGTTTTTGTGAGACAGGTTTATGCTTCTGATAAAAGCACCTGCCGATGCTCAAGGTTTCCAGCCCCTGTTTGAAGCAGTTTTTCTCCTCCCAGATGCTACTGCTTTTATCTGACAGCATACACCCTGCATGAAGAAAACAACTGGATATAATCCTAGATTAAAGGGATTGTAATGCAGAATTAAATACAAGCACAACCCTTCATGGGGTTTGCTGTCGTCATCCACCAAGCACAGAGCTGGGCTGTTTGGGAGGTGGTCAGATGGTGGTGGCATTTCAGATAAGTCTCTGCAGCTCCTGACTTCTCCAGACAGGCATTTACATCTCCCCACAGAGGCGGCAGGAAAAAAATCCCCACCTAAAATAAAAAAAACACAAACTAACCCAGCAATAAACTAAAGAAATCTTGGTGTTTCCATACAATGCTGCATTAAAATCCCTTTAAGATTTCACTAGCAACTAAAATCCAAATTCTCAGGACTTTGCACATGTTGGAACTGATGCACCTCAGTGCTAGGAAGGTTTGTGTTCCCACAACAACCATGCCAAGAACCAGAGGAAGGTAACTGAGGCTCAAATCAGACAAGAAAAATGTCCCAAGGGAAGAACATTGACTGTCTACTGCAGCAAGGACCACAATAGCAGAGCAATGCAAAAGCCCACCAGGAAATCTTTATTACTTTATCTTAGGTCAGGGAAGACACCATATACTTACATGCACAGCTGCATGTTTAAAAAAAAAACAACCCCCCCCACACACACAAAAAAAAAAACCAAAAAAAAAACCCCAAAAAAACCCACTTTAATCTTCTGCTTTTTCCAGCCTGGCAGCCAAAGCAGTTTGACATGATAAAGAGACTTGAGAGTTGTGAAAACTACATATTAAAAGGAGAAAATTTCTAACTGTCTTTCTCTTGTAAATTGTGGCAGCCAAAAAATCCAACCCTAAAATAAAGACGTGCCTGAAGGTAGCAATTTTACAATCAGCAACAGAATGATTTATATCACTGCTGTCATCTTTGTTGGGGAAAAGGAAGCCAGGTATTGTGATCATTAGCTGTTTGATACAGATGATATTTTTAAATGAGGAAAACCACATGCATTCTRATCAGAAACTGAAGGAAATTGCCCCAAAATACTAAGAGAAGGATCTGCAGCTCACTCCAAGATTTGCAAACACAGGAGATGAATATTAAGGTGACAAACATCATCAGTGACATCCCAAGCTGCTGCATATCCCTGAGTGTGTGTGTGGGAGCCCACTCACCCTGGAACATGGGATCCCACACCCTCCCAAAATATACATCCCCATGCCACAGGGCCCAGGCAGGCACAGCCTGGAAGCTGGTCCCATTCCCAGTGCAGCCTGTGGTTTCCAGGTGCTGCTCTCACACAGCAAGGAGCCACCACTCCCACCCAGAGTGCAGCTGGGGCTCCCCAGTCCCACTGACGGCAGGCACAAAGCAGCAGCACTGGGTACCACTGAGAGACAGCAGCACCAGGCTCTTCTCTCAAAAAAACAACTAAGAGCCAAGATATTACTGCCTCTTTTCCCCAGAAAAGTTCCAGAAGCAAAGCCTGGCCTACCTGGTACTCCATCTCTAAGCTGCTGCCTATGCCTTGGCAGACACACATGAACTCACATGTGTAAAAGAGARGAGGCTGCTGCTGTCAAAGGATTAAAAATCAACTCAGCTTGACCTTTAATGCAACAATGTGGCTTCTCGTGGTTCCATTCCCCGGTGTAACCATAATCACGTTTGTTGCTGAGAAGCAGGAAACTGTTTTCAGAGACCAGTTAACACAAGCGTGGGTGATGAGACAGCAAGGGCAGCAGCACAGGCTTTCTTAAGCCCAGCGGAGCAGGTTTGAAATTGGGATGCATTTAAAACCACAGCACAGAATGTCCTGCAGATGACATCAGCAGCACATCAAACTTCACTGAATGTYTGTGGAGAGGAACAGCAGAGAAAGCACTGAGAGTGCTCAGCTGAGACGGAAAGTCCTTGTACAGGAACTCCAAGCCAAACAAACAAATCTCTGGTCACAAACACCCTCAGAGCTCAATACGGATGATGAAGGAGACAGGGATTAAGTCTAAAAGGGTAATTTTTGCTTTCTGTCCCCCTCTATTTTAACAGAATACAGGAAAGATTCAGCCTGTATTGGAGTAAGTTTTGTTTATAAATCCCACACAATATGCAAAAAACCTCTCCTCTAAAGAAAAAGCTGTGTCACCTCCCAGTTCACAGCTTGCACTGACAGCAATGTAAYCTCAGCCTGGGTACAGCAGTTTCAGACCTTCAACAAGGATTCCTCAGCCTGACAAGGATGCACTGAGCATGTCCAGCAGTCCAGCACTGTGCCATGCCTGTGGGAGTAGCCAGCAGTCATTCTGCACCATTCAGCTCATGGATCAGCAGTCCTGCCTCTCAGTCTCAGTATTTCTGGCCCTGTGGGTCTGCAATTCCTCCGTGCTGCCTGCCCTCCCATGTTTGCCATTGAAAAGCACTGATAGCACCAGAAGTTGCACTGTTTTCTGAAAGCGACTCTAATTAAGTATAAAAGCAAGTCTAATTAAGTATGGTCTGCTCTGTGAATCCCCTGGGAAGACAGAAGAATACCATCAACCCTTGCATCCAGCCATCCTCCTTTTGCTTGGTGTAACCAGCTGACAGCAGATGAAGCCCTGATCTGAGCTCCAGGACACACACCTCGAGCAACACAGAGGCACGCGCTGGGCAGGTGCTAGGTAGTGAAGGGTAAAACACTTCTCATCCTCCACACCCCACTGAGAACAGGACTCTGCCATCCAYCCTTCTGCCAACAGATCCTCCCCAYCTCTGTTAAAATCGCAGCAGCACCCTCAGGCACACCCMTAACTCATTTCTGAGGCTTCTGCAGGAAGCTATAGGTACAGAAAGCAGTCAGGATCAGGTCTGGAGCATCCCGGTGGCAGGGCCTTTCCCACAGAAAGGCAGAGAGCTCTTCCCTGCTCTCCTGTTTCATCTCTGCATGACAGAGAGCACAGATCACRGGTGCTCACCTGGGAATTCATCCTGCTCTGTGCAACGTTGCTAATGATTAAAAGCTAACAACAAAACCTCCAGTGAGGCAAAGAGAACCAGAGCACAGCCCCAAAACATCAGTCACTACAAACAMACCTGAAGCTCAACACATGTGGGGCACATTTAAATTTACTTTTCTTTAATTATGAATGAATGTGGGTTTATTTGGTGTTTACTCCAGGGCAATAATAAAAACACACTAAAAATGATAAATTCCCCTGCAAAGAGCCATWACCAGTCGTTGCCCACCTTGACCACCTGATTCAGTGCAAGTACACAGAGATGCAACTGAATGCCAAAAGCTGACAATTTTCATGCCTGAAAGGAGGAATTTTCCTTATGTTCTATCCTTACACACTACAGTATGCACTCTCAGGAGATGACACCTAAAACCCCTGCTTAAGTTACTTATTCTTTTGCACCTATTTACTAAACCAAAGAYTGAAAAGAAAAAAGAAGAAGCCCCACCCAGGAAGGGAATGATGTAATGAAGGACTGCCTGAATTCATCAGAACAATTGATAATCACAGCTCTGATCTTGCGTTGCAATTGATTAGTTATAAATACACAGCACCAAAGGTACCAGGGCAAGGAAAGAGCTTTTTTGGAAAGGCACAGGAACAGATCCCAAAAGCAGAGCCCTAAGTGCCCACTGAAAATGGGAGATACTTTCCTGCTCACAGTGGACAGAAGGAAGAATGATATCATTAAAGCCCACATTGCATCTCAAAGTCCTTGGAGGAAAGGGGAAGAGGTACTTCATATTTCTATAAAACAATTAGTATTGACAGAATGGACTATAATACAGCACTCAGAGCAGAGCAGTAATTAACTACCCAGCAGCTTGCTTACTGGATGCAGATAGGAAGCACTGAGGCAGCAATTAGAGAGCAGAGAGGCAAGGCAGGCACATGGCTTTGCTCTAACGAGGCATTGACCTCCAAGCTGTCTGCTCAGGTGTCCTTAGAGACATCCCATACCCCACACCCAGCATCCCTGGCACAGTCACCGGCATCTCCCTGGGCACAGTGAAGAAAGAGCTGGCAGCCAGCATGGATTTGGGAGCACCTTCTCTGCACAGGTTGTGCTCAGTCTCYTCCCTTGCCTTGGTTCCTCTGTGCCTTACAGAGTGTGGCTATTAGCCAAGCAGAGAGCTCTGGCCACAGACAGCATCAGGGATRGAAAAGTACCACCAACAGGGGATGGTGCCTGGGAACTGATCTGCAAGAYGCCACATACCATCAAATGCTTTTCCACTGAAGCTCAAGGCAACTGGTTTCAGGATCTTTCTAATTTGCAAATCTCTGAATAATCCTGAAAATTGAAGCCTCGGGGAGCGCTGGGGCTGCTTGCACACTATTTCAGCCTCATGAGGCTTAGCTTTAAACATCTTTGAGGAGAAAATATTTGCAGTCCATTTTGAAGTCCAGAAAAAAAAGTGGCCAAACCTTCAGTGTTTCTCCCCCCAAACCCAAGAGGTACCATGGATCTGTTTCTAAAACAGCTACTCTTGGGTAGCCCTTGCTCTTCCTTATTCCCACCTACTGGGGGAAGTGTCCTTGCACAGTCCAAAGGCCCTCCTTGTCTCTTTGCAGGGAGGTGAAGCAGAAGCAAATGGTGTTTCTGCTTCAAGAGGAGCACCTTCCTCCCACCTCTCCTTGGCTCTCCTCTTCCCTTTCAACCYTCTTTTGCCACAGGAGTTTTCCAGAACTGGCTGGTGACGCTAATCAGCAGGGYAGCCACAAACACACAGAAAACAGGTCCATGTAAAGCCAATGCATTTACACCCATGCACGTGCTTCTGGAAAACAGCTCACAAGTTGGGCTGACATAAATGATGGAGTACRAGAAATAAAGCTCTTTCCTGCTGTGACATTTTAAAACAATTCAGCTGGCTTTTCACACCAGGAAAAGCCAGGGCTGTGTGTGCAGCGAGGAGTGAACATGCTGCAGCTCTGTGCGTGGCAGAAAATTACTCTGCAGTGATTCAAGCAACTGCTTCATTCCTGATATCCCTGAAACAAGGACAGAAACTGGACCAGCAAGGGTTTCACAAGGACACCATTCTCTCCCGGGTGTGGGTGCCAAGGCTCTGTAAGGATGAAGGGCACAAAGGACCCAAAAGGCATCAGGCATCACTGGGCCAGAGTGAGTACCAGAATCACTAAGTCATTCTTGCTGGCCAGACCAAACTCTCACAGTGCAGTAAAAGGATCCATTTAAGAAATGGATCTGAATTTGGAGGCAACACTAATTTCTAGACACTGAGACTCTGAATAAGCTTGCTAAGGAAAGCAAGGCTGCCACAGTGTCTGCTGCAAGTGCTTTAAGACATGAGACCTACTGGGAGATGACAGTTTAGCATCCARACTTCCAGAAACCAAAGCTACAGAGACCTCCAGGTCAAAGGCAGAATTCCCACCCAGGTGATGCCAAACTTCACCCAGTATTCAAGAGCAGCAGCTATTCCCCTGCTACCTTCTCCTGAGAGCAAATCAAAGATGGCAGTTGGAAAAACCTCATGCTTGCCAAGCACAGCATTAAGGTTTTGGACACAGGAATTTAAGGCAGAATCCTGACAAGCCTTTTGTCACACTTCTTACATGGGACACAGTACTTGGACCAGTTTGCTGTCACAGTGTGCACGACTTTACTCTTTTTAGCAGCAGCAGCACTCACTGCTGGGCTTTCTGGTGGCAGGGACCAGCACCCTGCGCACCAGGAGGATACCAGGGAAGGAATAATGCTTTTTCTAAGAAATATCACTGAGTCAAATAATCTCATCAGCTCTGGGGAATCTCAGCTTCTGAAGTCACAGCAGCTGAGGACAGACAGTGTCACAAAGCTGCTGCTACATTAATGACAGAGCCATCTAAAAGCACAGCACTTTTTATTTCTTCTCTTCCCAAATGCCATTATCAATCCCAACACACTAGAATGAGAAAGCTTTGTTTTCACTGGAATGTTCCACCAGCAACCACTGGCTTCCTGCAGCATAAACAGAATAAACCAGATCTTGTCCCCAATGAAAACAGTCATTTTTTTGGTACCGACAAGTCACTGCTTTCCCTCACCTCAACATCCCAGCTCACATAGGTAATTTATATCTAAATTACTTCAAAAGTGGTGCCTTTTTTCACAGCACAGTTAGTGCAGCAGCAGGTAACAGCCAACACACAACTCCTGCCAAAACAAATGTTCTGGTTTCATCTTGGGACCTTTTCCTCTGCTGATAGAGCTGAATATTGCTCCACTGGCATCAACAGGGGCAAAATAAATCACAGATTAAAAACTGACAGCAACAAACCAAAACACTGTGGTCCTGCTGCAATAGTTGATAAATCCCATTTAGGTATCAAATAAGCTCTAAAGGAGAGGGTAAAGCAAGCCAGCAGGGTATGGAATAAAATTTGGCAGCTGTAATTCTGCTGCCAGAAAGGCAGTGGGGCAGGACCATGCCTGGATGGCATCGATTGCAGCAGCAGCTTCAAGGCACTCAGGACATCCTGTACTACTACAAGCAAGCAGCTCTCCCTCACTCTCTCCTTGTGCAGATGATTTTAGGAAGGGAAGAAATTGGGAATCATTACTGTGCCACAACTCTGAAATACTTTCCCTGTGTAGGCAAGAAACTGCTYCCATCACAAAAAGTATAATTTCAGCGTGCACGTGCATGAATGCACAAGGTAAGAACTAAAAATAGAGGTACCCTATTTCCATGCATCAAGTCAGCAGGTACAGAAACAGCATAAACAGTGATTCAGCAGTAGCCTGCATGATGCAGGAGGTTGTTTCTTTGCCTCTGCCTCCCTGTTTGTAGCCCTTCCGACCTCTGCTGGGTTACCAAGGCCCAGCGACTCCCAAGAGCAATGCCCAGACCTGCCTTGCAAAAAGAGCCCCGAGCCCCACGGGGCCCAGGGAGATCTGCCAGCCACGGGGACTCACTGGCTGCTTGGCTCCCTTGGGWAGGGGGTGATGTGAGGTGGCTGCAAATGCTCTTCACGTAAGGCCCAGCTTTCAAGAACACAGACAGCTAGAGAGTTTTTCTGTCTACAGAAGTTTTTCTAGTGCAGAGTCTACATGCTAATGTAATTAATTTTTTTTAAAATAAGATAGATGTATAATTTGCATTTTTGCTATTTTTTCATTAAGCTTCAGTGTCATATCTACAAAGTGTGATCATTCAAACTGGATACAAAGAGGTGCACAATGTACAATTACAGTGTATGGCTAAAATTTTTGGTGCAAAGTAGTACTGTGACTCCATAAACACCTCTGAAAAATTGCACAAGACGACACCAAGGACATTTTTTGAATCCTGAGATTTGTTACATAAACAGTTATGACCTTGTACCCATGGTTTCAACAGGAACAAGCTGKTTTTTTTGCTGATTCTTAACCCAAATTTTTCATTAATGTTTGCTTGAGAAGTGAAAAGGAGATATAAGAAAAGGAGAATGAAGAGCAGGAATTTCATTTACATTTCATAAAACCATAGCTAATCTCTGCAAGCAGAAATTAAAAAATACTTCAGTCTTCCCACTGCCCAGGCTCTGTCATTCACCCTTTCAAACACAGCAAAGTCTCCCAAGCAGCCAGGTGAGCAAATCCCTCCTCTAGCCCCTGAAATCCTGAGACTAAATATATCTTTGAAGGGCTTCCTTGCACAGCTGTAACTTACCCCCACACTATTCCTAGACAGCGTAACTAACCAAGAACAATTAAAGTGCTCAAGGATTTCAACTTAATCTCAGAATGTATTAAAGTCCTTTCTGCTCTCACCTTGACATACTTTGAAGTCTGGATGATTTGCATTTTGATGTCTAATGAGGAYTGCTGCCTGACAGGCCTTAATCTTCTCAAAAGCATGGTTGCTCMTCTCTCCCCAAAGCAAATATTTATCACAAGTTTCACCTTGAATATAGGTCAGAGCATTGCAAAGTAAGTAATCAGAGCTGTTAAAAAAAACCAACAAAAAACCAACAAACTACCACAAAGATTCTGTCTAGGTAAAAAAAAAACAAAAACAAATTCAAAAGGCACGTCCATTCCCCTGCGTCACAGCAAGGAAAGATTATTRCCATTAGCATGAAGGTTATACAGCAAATGAAACAACTGGCTAAAGAAAAAAATAAAAGAAATCACTTTTAAGTGTCATATTCCATCATTAAATTTTAATAGGAAAAAAAATCACTACTGTGATTTGCTTAGCCTGAATATATATGCAATGTAAAGAGATCCTCTGACATCACCGAAGCGTAACACCAAAGATAAATGGAGATGATTTGCCACACTACTGGAGCAGCTGTAACTCCCTCCCAAACCTGCAGCAGCCAAACAGCAAGGCAGCTGCTTCTGGCTGGCCACTGGCTCTCATGCCTTTGGCTGAGAGGAAAGAATCAGAGGTCKTACTCTTCTCCTGAATGTGTGGGCTTTAACAGAGGGCAGCTGAGCTGCTACACGAGTTAAAATGCCCATGTCCTGCTAGTCACAGTTGGTTGTCCCTGAAGCCTGAGCCCTCACCAGACACAAACATCTGAAGGCCGCGTTGTGCACCGAGAGCGCCCCAAGCAAGGGCAGCCAGAGCACATCCATATGCATCCCCAGAGAGCCCATCTGGAGCAGAGCCTCGCTCCACGGACTCCCAGCAATGCAAAACTAGGCTCAGGACTCCAGACTGCCTCCCTTTCACACAGCAGTTGGGGTTTGAGAGCAGTAAGGATGAAGATTTTCCTGTCCTGCTTCTGCATTACACTGCRATTCTCCCTCCTGAAGGAGGACAAGCTCAGGAAATGTCAGAGGAGCAGGCTGCAGGCGAGCCAGGCACTGCCCTGCCGATGGAAACAGCCTGTCGTCYACCTGCCCAAACACAAACAGCAGGAAAGGGTGCACGGCTGTTCTGCACAGAGCTGTWACGATCTATATGAAGCCCCATGTGCGTAAATGAAACATCGGCTCCTTCTATCATCAAATGTGTACAACTTGTAAGCATGAATTATGCAAGACTATTAACTGTCTTATTTTAAGAGGGAGCAGCTGTAAAAGCTGCTTGGAGGACACAGCAAGTCACGGAAGGGGCAGCCCCTGGTGTTCAGTGTCTGAGTGTGTCTGAGCTACAGCACAGCCACTCTCTCTGGGTCCAGCCCCAGTGTTCCCCAGACCTGCATCCTGCACTAAGCAATTCACTCAGCATCTCACAAGCTCTGTCTTCCAGGAGTAATATTTTCACCATATTTATCAATAATGGTGATAAATATCAATAAYATTTATTGATAACAGCTTGAGAAAGACCTGGATAATTGTGTGAGTCTGTGAAGAAGTGAGCAGAGAGTTGAGCCTGTAACTCAGCTAAACTCAAGCCCCCAGTCAGTGCCCAAACTGCCAAGCTCTGCCTTTGCCTTCACCTTTCACAAGGAACCTGAAACRGCAAACTCCCGCTGAGGCCAAGGAGCTGCAGGCTGTTCCAGTTCAGTAACTCTCTTGTTGGCTAATGAACCCTCACACTCAGCCAGAGCCCACAGATAAGGATGCCAGCCTAGAGTGACGCTGCACAGCCCACGTCCCAAGTGCCACCGTGTTGGAGGCTGGGACCAGCCTCAGRCAGGGACACTGAATGCTGGCTGGCAGCAGGCAGCACTCACCAGTCCTCAGCCCCAACACACAGAGCACTGCAGGCTACTGAGCTCAGCCCTCCCTGAGCAGACACTGTGCTTAGCAGACATGCTAAAGTTGCTGATAGCAAGCTCCGGCCATAAATTACCTGTAGGGTGAGAAGGCTCTTGATACAATTTTACATAAAACATTAAGTCCTCYGGTCAATACGAATGCTGGTAGGACAGAGTGGCAGGGCTGTACACAGCAAATAAGCATGTTGGAACATAAGCAGTGCTGAAAGGGGAGGCACAGACGGGTATTAAGACCAGTTTCATTCATTGTATATATCACGGACTTGGAAGAACAAACATCAAACACCGTGATTACATTYACTGATGATTCAGATTTGTGTGGGCTCCTCAATACACAAGAGGAGGGCAATAAAGTCCTGGACAACTGTGAGCAAGCAAGCACCTCGGGGGATAATTAAATTAATCTGAGCCATGGAAATGCCACACAACAAGGCTAAAACATAAAGCAAACAACATTATAAAGGACTTTGCACTATACGAGACAAACACAGGCTACTGCTTGTTCCCAGTGACCCACCAGGGTGCCAGGTGGTGGACAAGCTCATCAGGTGAAAACTGGTACAGGATGCACACAAAGCTCTAAAGAAAGCAATCTCAGTGATACCAGTTGTATGTGCCCCCGGCCCAAGAGACTGCGGCTTTACAGAAGGGTCTTGTCACAAGGGGACCACGGGTGGCACAGCAGCTCCGGTGCCATCCTCACAAAAGAAATCCATGCAGGGGACTCCAGGCCAGAGCACCTGACTCTCACCTGGCTTACCAACTCCCAGCCCCTATTACCAGTGCTCCCCAGACTCTTGACCGTTGCTCCCCATTTGGAAATCATGTACTTGCCCCTAAATGTTCACCACACTGAACAGCCCTGTTTGATGCAGCTGCCTCAGAGACACTGAGGCACCTTCCCTGAGCCACCCTGCCCAGCAAAGGGATCACTGGCAGGGTACCACAGCAGGCACAGAGTCCCYTCCAGGAGACAGGTCCCAAGAGCACGTCAGACTGAGACTGGGGAACACAAAGCAGCTGGAGCAGCCACACAAGCAAGGACATGGGAGAAGTCAGAAGTGGCAGAGCTGTCCAAGGCCCTGAAGGCGTGAAGATGCTAAATTTGATGAGGTTGAGGAAGGGAGCCAAAGAAGGAATAAATAGAGCTAATGAGAACACAAGGCATGAGCATCAAAAACCTTTAACACACTACAAACAGCAATAAAAAGGCAATTAGAATTCCGAGATGCATGGAGGGTAATTGCATGCACTATAAATAGGTAGTGGGAAGACTGTCCTGCTCAGCAGGATCTGATTCACTTTTGGGGTGACTTCTGTGCAGAAAGGAATATTTTGGCATGCAACAGAAGCTGAGAAAAGGGAGTTTACAAAGAGATGAAATTACAGGAAGAATTTCTATCGCTGATATCCTGCTGCATGAAATATGCACCAAGCAGGAGCTTTGCCACAGAGGCTTCAGAGGTCATYGTTTGAGGAACTCCAAATAAAAGTTCAGCAGCAGGGATGCAATGCAGCCTTAGAAGGAAACATCCATTTTATACCAGCCAGCACAGGAGTCCAGGCATTTCAGTGGCTTTCACTATTGATGAAGAAATCTAACAATGCCCATGGAGACCCCATCCTGCTCAGTTCACAACCTTTGCACAAGCACTTGCACTTGTAACAGCACTTAAAAACAAGCAAAATCAGAAGTTTAAAAGTGTAATTCCAGTGTCAAATTCACTTCCTCCATCCTCCATCCTGCCACTGGCATGTTGCTTCTGTTCCCTACCTGTGCCTCAGGCACGCACCACCACTCTGCTCTGCTCACAGCTCCCTCCCAGGCTGGTGTAGCCCTCCAGGGGATGCCCATGGCTCATGTAGCTGGTACAAGCAGCCAGCTCATAGTTTAAAAAACAGGCTCTCTGATGCCATTTCTGCCCAGCCTTCCCTCCCTACACCAGTTAGGCTGGAACAAATGCACCAGCTGCTGCTCTCCCTGATAGGTATGTGGTACAGGCTGTGCAGGAATGTGTCATGAGAGATTCTGGGAAAGAAGTAGTGCTTGGAGTAGATAAAACCCATGAGAGTCTTTGCAGAATTACAACTAACATATTTTAGAGTAGGAGGTACCACTTAAGTCCAGGAGCCCATAAACAAGTAGAAATCATACCAGGCAGAGCCTTGGCTAACATAACCCACCACTGCACAATCAACTCAAGGCTTTTGAGGACACCAGCTCTCTCCTGAGACAGCTAGAGGCTAGAAGAGTATTATTCCCCATCATCTCTGCATAGCCCAGGGCATATCTGATGCAGAGCAAATGGGAGATGGAAAAGGAAAACACAGCCACACCAGAACTGCCAGCAATCCCTCCTCTCTGCTCCAGCTCCTTCACAGGTACGCTTCCAGAGGAGGAAAGTCCACAGACTAAAGCACCAAACACCTGATAAAGGGAGGGGGCAAAGCTGAAACTTTCCAACTCCAAAGTCCCTCAGCCAGGTCTCGTGCCCTTCCCAGCTTCCCGTTCTTTCCCAATGCAGAGCATCGGCATAGATTCATGTTTGGGAGCTGCTCTCACAAATGGCTRAGCACACACAAAGTCTCTGCAGTCCTGACTCCAGCTAGCTCTTTGCTATGCACCAAAAACCAACCCCATGCAGCTCAGAACATCCCCACATAACAGCAGCAGATGGCTTCTGCCTGGAGGTCTCACTGGCAGAGGGTGGTCTGCAGAGCCAGGGTGGGAGGCACAGAGCTGGTTTTTGCAGCGTGCACAGGTCATGCAGCCTGGCCCATGGCTGAAGAAGTGCTGGCTGTGGCCCTCCTTCCCCCTTGCAGTGTCACCATGCAGGTAGCAAGGCAGCTGGCTCCTGCTGCGTCACCCCATTAGCTTCCTCCCGAGGCAGAGACRAGTCTGTCATCATCTCTGGCTGCAAGGAGAATAGGAGCAGTCTGCTGGGAAGGAAGGAAGGTGGTGACAATAAAAGCAAACTCATCACATGCCACATGCAAAGGATTTGTACCCTCTCGCTAAATTAAGAAAAGGTGTTTGGCATCTTAGAAGAAAATTGCCTTTTGCTTGATGTTCTGCTTATATGATACCCACATCACTTCCCAGCTGGCTAAATTCTCTGCTGCTGAGGTGTGGGAGGAGCTGACCCYCTGCAACAGCACATCAGGCAAAGTGAAACCACCTCCTTGCAAAAACTACAGCCCCTACAAAAACTCCTGCAAAAACGACAGCATCARCAGCAGTCCAACAGAACTTTTGGATTGCTGCAAATAATTGTTCCCAAATCATCCAGTAGTTTTTGTGCCTAAAACATAACACMTAAATGCTCCTTCCTTCCAAGCCCACACCCATCAGACAGGGATAGGGACACCCGAGGGGAGCACTGAGTGGAACACAGGCTGCACCTGGCTGATGTTCATGGAGCAGCTTCTCCCTTCCACAGCCACTTGTACCAGTCACACATCAAGGCTGGCCAGAGCAAGCCCAGAAATTTCTTCCCAAAGTGTCTCTACAGTATTTAGGTTCACTTGGCCAACTGGCTGGACAGGGCTCCCCCAAATCACTCCYTGGGATAAGAGTTCATTTCCAAGCAAAGCACCAGCTGGAAATCTGATGGGTGAGTGCCTTCTTGCAGAACCAACATCAGTGAGCAGGGAGCTGTATTTAGGAGTACTGGTCTATTTTCTCTCTAACAGCCAGGTCCCTTTATCTCACCAGAATGCCACCAGCCAGGCACCTTGTCCTCTCCAGTGCCAACCAGAGCCTGTATGTTGGCTGTGACACTCCAGGCTCTGGAATGACCCTCATGCACACATGGCCCTACCAACAAAGGCAAATCATTGTCCCTCTCTGAGGGGCTCTGAGGAAAGCATGGGGCTGATCCCCTATGATGTGGAGGTCGGGAAAAATTTGTGGGTTGTAGTCACGTGTTGGGGCGCTCAGAGCAGTAAAACCTTTCAATAGGATGCCTTCTGCACCTCAGGGCAATGCCAACTTAGCATCATGTGCCTTGGTAACCTAAATTCCCCAGGAAAGGAAGAATGGCATCCTACAGGAGTCAGCAAGCCCCACAAACCTCTTCAATTGAAGCACACTGCAACTAACAGACATCAGTGGCTGCCACAAACTTACAGAATCTGCAAACTCTCACTGCCATCCTCTCCAGCTCAACAGGTTCTCAGGATCAAATGCAAATGCTAGAAATCAAATTCAAATGCTAGAGCAGACACTGCTCTTTACAAGGCAACCTGTGAGACTATTTCAAGAGGACAATTATTAACAAATAGCTTCTTYTATCAGTAGCTCCTCAAGGTGTGTGCCTGGAAAACAGCCTTTCCTCCCTATTACTGTCCTGCCATGTGCCAGACAGGTAATTGGGAGCCTAACCACCCCATTTTATCCCTGCTCCTAGGGACTGAACTGAGCCTGTGCACACTGCAGTGCTGCAGCTGCTCTGGATACGAGGCCTCTTTCTCCYGCAGAAGTGCCTCAGGCAACAACAGCACCCTAAACAAATACTTCTTTTCCCTTGCCAAAAAGTTTATTGAATTTTTTCCCCCAAAAATCCTTCACATGGCTGAAGACATACAGTGAGTGATAGACTTGCAGGGACAGGRTCACTGCTCCGTGCTTGTACAGGATCAGATCCAGTTCATAAATGCTAAACCTAAATCATCAAGCGTGGATCTAAATCCCACCCCAAAAAGGGAGCAGAAGGTGATCTGCAGAGGGTCTACAGACAAAGCTAGATTTGAAGACTCTACATTTTAGAAAGTCTGAAAGCCCTGCCTTTGTGTGAATGTCACCCTAATTTAGCACACAAGATCACAAAAGGGCAGTGCTGGACCATCAGCCCTGTTTGTCAGGGTATTACACAAATGCATTGTGGCATCAGCCCAAAGTCCTACCAAAGTCAGTGAGGTTCCTTCAGGATGTGCACATCGCATTGCCAATCCCCAAAGATAAATGCCACAGCATCGTCACTAAAAAAATAACTAAATCTAGATTTCATTTAAGTTTCTTCAACCATATAAACATTTAGGTGTGGGGAGACGCCCATGAGGGTCAYGACATACCTGACACCACTAAAAGTCCAAGCTCCCAACCTTACTGTGAAGCAGACAGACAGGTTTTGAACTATGACAACTACAAACACAGCACAACTTACCCCAAGATGAATAAATATTTGCATGACACTTTGACTCAGGTGTTTAAATTCTAGAAAATGTCTGACTTTATCAGCCTGAATCACAGACAAACAATACCAAATATTATCACTAAAAGCACCTTTTCAAACAACAATTTCAAAAGGTTAACATCAAACACTCAGCGACTGCACTTTATGTCCTGTTTTAAAAACTAAGCCCACACAATTCAGAAGAAAACCTGGTTGAAGCAACTCAAATATCCTGTACCCGCAAATAACTTCCTCCTAAGCAAGTGCCAGGCTAGGATGCATTGTGTATTTTTGTCAGTACCTCCAAGGTAATGACACAGGGGATCTCCCCTCACCCATCCTCATGAAGAGGCAGCTGGACCCTGCTGCTGGACCTTGGAGCATCCCCTCCAAGAAGGGTGGCCCAGTTCTGACCCACTGGGGGCTGGTGGTGCCACTTGCATAAGGAGCACCCAAGGTGAGGAGACAATTCTGATTGTCCTGCCATGKCTGCACCACACTCTAAAAGAGCTGGGCAGGGAGGTGGCACCTTCCCTTGGATCTTACCCTGTTCTATTTCCAGGAAGGGAACACCTTTGAGGGGCCATCCATCAAACCCCACCCACCCTCCTGGGTGACAAAAATGGAGTAGAGCTGCTCATCACCAGGGAAAGTCCCTTTGTCTGCTGTTTTAAGGGAACTCTACTGTTTTAATTAGTTTTAATGCTCAAAGACACACTAAAATATCTGATTTCTAGAGATCATTTTAGGGGTGAAACCCTGGCACTCCTGAAGCCACTAGCTGGATTCACATCAATACTTTCCAAGCAACAGCTTTATTGATCATACTGTATTGACTGGACTTAACATACTGATCAAGTTTACATCATGAAACGGAAAGAGGATGTTTACCTTGTACCACTCTGGACTACAGCACTGGCAGTAGCTCTGGGGTTTGCATATATACACTGCTAGTTGCAGAGCTGTGATGGCTGGGCTGCTACTGTTAAATAAACTAAAAACAAATTAAATATTTCTCCAGCTAACAAAAAATTGCATGGGGGAATGACTTGCCGACCACTTTCCACATAGGTAAATGGAGAACAAGTGAGTCACCATTCAGCAGAAAAAATTACWAGTTGTGCAAGAGGCAAAGTGCTTCAGGGAGAGTGTCTAGACTATGCAAAGCAAGGCCATAAATTACACCTTTTGAAACAATGGGCTGTAGCAGGGCTTGGAGCTGCATGATCAGATAAGTCTTCTCCACTCTTAGTTAGTAGCATCTCTGGCACAAGAGGTGCCACCCACAGTAACTGAAATGTCAGGCTMTGGATCAGGAACTGCAAAGTTTTACAACAGCCAAAGACCAAGCTCACAGCGTATTTAATTACCCACTTCACAATCCAATAAACTGCAAGTATATAAACAGCCAAAGTATGACAAATATTTAATATCTCCTAAAACTAAATTAAGATAAGACACTGGCAAAATAAATTATAAGTGTTTTAACTGAAAGCAACTGTTTTCTGCAGATTCCAGACAACTTGAGCACAGTAATCACATTCTGCACTCCACACTACTAAGCAGCACAGCATCTCAGATGTGCCAGACCTTCCTTGCCATGGTGATGCTCTGCAAGCAGGCTCACCTTCACTTCAGGGTTGGCAAAGAGCTGGGCACAGACCCAGCCAAGAGCCCAGCCACACACACAGCCCTCATTTGAGGGTGGCAGTGGCCTGTGCCCACATTGAGCCATCTAAGCGGTGAAGCCAGCCCCTAACTACTCTTCCAGATTTGTATAGGCATAGCACTAATAATATTCCTGCAAGCTTTGCTGCAACTACARAGCTGTGCATGAGGTACAGCTCGTGCTTGAGAGCTGCCTGGACCTTGCAGCTACTTCTTAAACAGCACTAGACAGCAACTGAAGGACAGACAGAAAACAAGCAGAGCATCGTCTTTACCTCTTCTGCCCTGCAGAGCTGAGAAAACCTAAAATCTCCAAGGGTTTCTTGGGACCAGCAGAGCAGAATCTGACCACAAAAACAAATTCCTCCAGCAGAAAACTGCTAAAACAAGGCCCAACACCACCTGAGTTCAGTCTGTCCCAGAAGAACAGTGTGCTGGTGCTTTTATGAGGGAACTTGTGTAAGTATGGCATAAGAAAAACAATCCAACCCACGATAAGGAAGATGTGGTTATTTGGAAGGCTGCACTAGCTTTCCCATGTCCTAACTGTTGTAGCATCTGTGTGCCTGCTGAAATGGCAGGAATTCAGTATTTCAAGATGCATTGTAACCAATTGAACAGTTTCTGACCCCTCACACCTGTTCTGCATTAAGCACTGTGCTTAAATCAATCACCATTCAGCAAAGCACAAGCTTAAGCGCTTTGCTGAATTTGACTGAGAATTTTGCTAATGCACCTGACGTCATCCCACAGGCTTACACAGGGACCCAAATCATGAGCCTCTTCTCCCAGGAGTAGCCCTGGTAATCTGCAACAAATCTGGAACTTTTTTCATCCTGCATTTATTCCACTGGGAACTGATTTACTCTCCTGCCTACTCCCTTGTTCTGCAGGAAGGAAAACAGGCAGTGGCAACCACAGCTGCAACAATGTCTGACCCAATGTACTCTCCTCATTTTACCTCCTAAAAAGCTATTCCTGCTGCCCCTTTCCCAACAAGTGTTTTCAATTTATGCTATTTTGAAGGAGACAACACCAATTCCAAGGCTGTGGTGTGTCTTTTGACTGCCGTGCTGCAGAGATATTTAGCAAAAGGTACAACCCACATCCAAGGTTGCTTGGTTTGCATCACTACAGACACACACCTTGTCCAACATCCCTAGGCTGCTGGCTGAGCTATCTTCCCAAAGGCTTCAGACAGCTGGGATCAAGTGGGAAGAGACACCAAGCACGGCTGGTCGTCTCAACTCTACTTCCAACAAACCAGCATGATCTAGAGAAAAGACCACACACATCCTGGGCATGCAATTACCAAGCTCAGTGCCATCTGCAGTAATAAAACACATTGTTCTGGGAGCCATGGAGCTGGCAAAGCCCCTTTCCTCCTAAGCTGCATCATGAGGCCGGAGCCTTCCATATCCAGCAATATTGTAAGCTCTGATGGGAGGTTTTCCTCCTCATTCAGTTGGTCTCTTGCTCAGATTCCCCAGTGTCTAGTAATGGCTGCCCACACACTGCACCTTCCTCCCATCTGGGGTAGAAGATAAAAATGAAATCTCCCTATTTTCATCAAGCCTTACAGGGATGAGTATCTTGCAGACCATTGTCTGCATCTCTAATGTGCCTGGAATTCAGTGGTGGCTTAAAAAAGAAACCAAAGTGGGAAGCAAAGACAACACAGGCAGGTATCTAATAAGGCTTTTTTCTTTTTCCTTAGGAAATACTGCTAGTGAGATGTAAATAGAAGAACTTACAGGTCGACATCACAGATGTGTAGTTACTCAAGTGGAGCCTTACCTCATAAACATCAAAATAAACCCAAAGCAGAGGTTTAGACCTGAAMACACTCAACTAAAAAACAGTTTTTCCTCTGTTGCTGAAATTTCTGGGGTGTCAGGATCAGAAAAATACCAGCTCTGAGTGGCACCTGCTTAAATTCATCTGGGAATCTGAAACACAGAGTTTACTGCTGGTGTAAACAAGCAGTGCTGTCRTGCCCACACGCAGTAAGTACCCAGCTACACCATCCATTCACACGTTTCCGCTGCTCTCTTTGCTCTCATACATTCTAATTTATCAAACAGCAGGTAATTACCTTTGTGGTGCAACAGCAGCACCTTAACTACACAGTTCCCTTTATTCCAGGGGGGTTCACAGATGCTGCAGAACACCAGGCTGCATTTTCCAGCTCTGGAGCACTACACATGTGTGTGACTGCACAACTGGTGCCCGCTGTGCCAGTGTGTTCCCAGCCCCAGGGCAYCAGCCAGCTCTGACACAGCACTGCAGGAACAAGCAGGGAGGATTAAACACCCCAGGGGAGGAACACAGGGATCCACAGCCCAGGCCAGAATTTCAGTGCTGCGGCCACAACAAAATCAACGCTTTCTTATCYGAGAAAATTGCAAAGAAGGTAAAGYTATTAGAAGCTGCCTGGGCTCTGGGAGCCTGGCAGGGGCTGGCTGCAACACAGTCCATCTCAGCTGTGGTGGGGGTGGGCTGGCTGTTATCAGATACCCCRGACAGGAAACCACTGTGCAGGGCAACAGCTTCACTGCCTCACCTGCAAAGCCATGGTCCCTGCCTGGGCTGTGCTCAGGGTCACAGCATTGCCCATTCCACAGGGGAGTGCTGTGGGCCAGGTGAAGCCAAACCTCATCATTCTTGCAGCACTGGGCAGAACCTGCTGGGTAGGGCTGGGGACAGGTCCTCAGCACTCACTGCTGCACAGTTTTGCCCAGACACCTCTGTGGTGGCACCCCCCTGACGTGGGTGTGAAGCCAGGTCCCCTCAGCTGGGCAGGGCCCCAGTGGGGCTCCCAGACACCGTGCCCATGGGCAGTGACTGCAGAGGGCAGATGGGCAGGGTCAGGCCCTGGCACCTCCAGGGCCCCGCATGTGCAGGGGACCAAGCAGCAGCCCCTGTGTCCAGCACCACTGGGAAAGAAGGGAGTGTGGTCCTGCACACCAGCCTGGAGACTGCAAATAACAATACTCAGGGATCTTCTGCTCCCTATTTCTTCAAGGATGAAACAATTCCCTGGCAAATTGCAGACTGTGAGGGTGGAGAGGCAAATGGCACATGGGAAAGGAAACAGTTTATCCCTCCTCTGCCAATGAGCAAACTRACCCAACAGCCCCCATCAGAGCAGGACCAAAATCCAGTTTTCACTCACCTTKCCCCTAAGAAGCAAAATGCATTTTTTCCACTCTGGTAAGTCTTGAGCACCTGACACTTTCATCATTACTGAAGACCCAACCAATACACTGCAACTGAAGCTCAGTGCTCAAGAGGGATCAAATCCCTCCCCTTCACCCTCTGGTCTCCCTCCAGCCAGGGAAGGAAGGGACTTTCACAGAGGGATGTGTTAGGAAAGCAAAGCAGAGGAGCATGTGAAGCTCATCAACAAACTCTGGTAGTCCTTTAATTGACTTCAACAGGAGTTGTGGCAAAGAAAAAAGGGCAAGGATCGACTCCSAGCATGACAACTGAATACAGGGATATAGAGAAAACAAAAAACCAGAATTAATTCACCTTTTAAAGGGTAAATTCAATTTGATATGTGTTATCATGGTAAATTTATCTTTCCCGATTCCATTTCACCGCTAAGTTTGAGGGGAGAGGGTCAGCCCCCAAGACACACCTATTTTAGCTATGTTAATAAGMCAGAAATGTTTCCCTATGTTCTTCATTTCACAGAGAATTGATTATTTCCTCCCGAGGCTATGTGTAACCTCCACATAGCCTTGAATATTGCTGCCATTTTGTAATTTTTCTCATTACTCCTCATTTCTTTGTTTCACCTGCACTTTATTCCCCACCTTTTCCTCTCCCTTCTCCTATCCTTTCACAGTGCACTATTTTGATTTCAGGGAGTATAAACCGTCCTTCCCAGCCACTCTTCTCTGAACTGCCAAGATGCTGCACGCTCCTTTGGATAAACTACTTGTCATTTCAGTTCACTTTTATGCGAGAAACAATTGCAGGACTGACTTGGTTCTATTTCAGTGAAACTAACAATAACGTAAGTTTCATTTTCGGTTCACTTTTATGGGAGAACCAGTTGCAGGACCGACTTGTTTGTATTTCAGCGAAACTAACTAATAATAATGTAAGTTTCATCATCTTTCTCTAACACAGAGAAGTTGCATGGGGAAACAAAAGCCAAAACTACTTTGGAAATTCACAATCTGTTGAAAAACATTGTAGGCAAAAAGAACAGATAAAAGAAACTCCAAACCTGGCTATAATTTCAGCTATGTACTTTGCTCAGCAAACAAAAGCAGATCACTCAAGCTTCCAGCAACAGATTGTCCTATATTGCCTTTAAACTACATGGTACAGTACAGATACACTTTCCTACCTCCGTATGTTGCAATGACTAATAATAGTCCTGTGGTGTAGCAGAACTGAATGTCGTTTGCATCAATACATCCAGGAGACTGCCTGCACTGTAAAGGTCATTTGTGAACACAGAACAGGATCAAGGCTAAAACTGCAGTCTAAGAAACTCAACCGAAAATGGTGACAAAAAATCAGCCAGCTGTTTCAGAGAGCTACATTACATCACAGACTCGACTCTGGCTGCCACAGGGAAAAAGTTGGCTACATATGACTGAAAGATGCCTGTGTCCARATCCGGAAGAAACTTAATTTCTGCCCTGACCCATGAGCTTGTGCCTCAGAAGAGAAACAAGCTCCAAGACAGCTCCTGGAGATGGGGAGCCCAGGTGAAGCACTCTGCCCAGCCTCTGCCTGGAGCAGCACCCGGCCCTGCTGTGGTGATACACTGTGGGAGGACGAGTCAGGACTGTGGCAGAGACTTCACCGCAAACCTCTGCTGATGCATTTCGCCGGGAAGGCGGTCTCGGGGAGCTCACCAAACATAAACACTTGCAAGAAGTTTAAATGAGACTCAGCAACTCCCCAAGTCAGTGCCAGCACTCCCAGTTAAGCAAACTTTACAGTAAGCATGGAGTTGTGGAGTCCCTTTGTAGGAGGCAACAGCACGTGCCTGGCGTTTTCCAGCAATATAACCCATTTCTCTCCTTTCGACAACCTTTAGAGGCCAACATCCCAAACTTCCCGAATCCCGACCAGATTGCGTAACTAGAAGCAACGATGTATGTCACCGGCTGTGTGTGGGAGAGCACGTCGGGGAGCAGCACGGAGGGTGACAGGGGGTCAGGGGGCTGCCCCGGGCCCCGAGCCACGGCTGCTGCCAGCAAAGCGCACCGCGTGGGCCCAAGGTGCCCTGAGCCGGGAGTGCCCTTGGGGTGCCCGGGGAGCTGCAGGCCCGGGAGCAGCAGGCGAGGCGAGGAGTGGGCAGGGAYGCGGACAGAGGGGATCTGGAGAGCGGGCACAGGGGTAAGTCAACAGGGCTGGGTAAGAAGGGGGCAGGCGGGCGGGTGGATGGCAGGGGCAGGCAGGGAGCAGCCAAAGCTGGGTGGGTGAAGGAGAGGAGAGGCAGAGCCTGGCCGGTAGGGCAGAGCCGGGGCAGGACAGGGCAGGGCAGCGCACGGCCGGTACCTTCTGCTGCCGGCGGGCCATGTCGGTGGGCTGCTTGGCGTTGAAGGGGTAGGCGATGCAGCGCATGACGAAGACGTAGAGCTGCAGCTTCTTCTTCCTCTCCTCCTCCTCCCGCTGCAGCCGCTCCAGCTCATCCTTCTCCTTCTCGCTGGCCACCGAGGGGCTGGGGCTGGCGGGCCGCGCCGCGCTGCTGCCGCGCCCGCCGGGCTGCAGCCCCCCGGCGCTCCCACCGCCGCCGGCA
>JACDOX010000045.1:4353137-4366070 GCA_014549065.1 Cardinalis cardinalis | reverse complement strand
GCAGCCCCACACAGGCACCGCGGTGTCCCACAGAACCCTCTGTCTCTCCGAACCTCCACAACCACACGCAGACACTGCTGTGTCCTCAATGTCCCCACGGACACCAATGTCCCTGCTGTGCCCCTGGTGCCCCCACGGCCCCACACTGTGTCCCCACAGCAGCCTGAGCCATACGAATCCCCGCAGACCTGAGGCTCACAGCATTTGTTTTCCACSGAGCAGCTCTTCATGCACGTCAGTGCAGCTAAAAGTCTTAATTGAAAAGTGATATTGCTGGTAAAGGTTTCATCCAAGTCACTAATTATTACATGTGTAATGATATCGTGGTGTTCTGCTTTGAAGATTACCTGGGGCAAGCTGAGAACTTCAGGAGGCTCTCTGAGGGATGAGTCAGTGAAGACATCGTGTACGCAACGTTTAGTTTTTGGTGATTTTCAGATCTGATTGAGACTTCATTTGCATGTATTTGTGGTCGGTGGGTGTTTTCAAGGTTTTGTTTTTCTGCTCAATTAGCAGTGCTTCTTTTCTAAATGTCAAAATACCTGTCGCCAGTTAATTCATGTTAATAAATATTTAGGAAGAATAGATAAACATTGGCTCATGGTGATGGGGCTGTGAGAATAGCTTGCGGGAGAGGAGATAGGCACTGCTTCTCGTGATGTGTTCCAGCATTTTCACAACAGCTGGGCTTTCTGAGCTTCTTACCTACTTCTAATTAAAAGCTCAGAGTAGCAGATGAGTCTGGAAAAACTTCTGGGTCCTACATTTCCAAAAGCCATGAGAAGTGGCTGAAAAATGGTGTAGTGAGTGAAAAATGCCTTTCCCCATTTCTGTCAGTGTTATCTGCTAGAGCTATGGCACTCTGCACATCACCTTGCCATGGTGTGTGTCCTGCCAGCAATGTGGGAAGACCTGGGGATGACAAACTCTCCGTGGGGAAGAGCAAAATTGTAAAGTTCCTGCAAACAAAGTTTTCCATGTGCTTCCCATTGAAAGGAGCTGGTCCAAGCTGAAGTTAGGAGAAGACTTTTCAACCCCTCTCAGCCTTTCTCAGTCTCATTTCATTTCACGCCTCCCTGTTTATTTTTTCTCAGACAAACTAGAAGTACCATGATATCATTGCTGTAATGCAAATAACCCTGCTCACCCAAGGTGTGGTTGTG
The DNA here is from genome assembly GCA_014549065.1 of Cardinalis cardinalis. NCBI lineage: Eukaryota > Metazoa > Chordata > Aves > Passeriformes > Cardinalidae > Cardinalis > Cardinalis cardinalis. Next base: position 4,364,907 of record JACDOX010000045.1, on the reverse strand, counting down.
CTGATGGGGACAGGTCGTACAGCACCTGCTAGTGCCATTTGGCCCCTAACATTGCTAATGCACGGATAACTACCACAAGGGTGATGGAATGTCTCAAAAGTCTCTTYCTCAGCAAAGTTCTCTTATTTTTTTAGTTGTCTTTTAGTTTGGCATTTCTTTCTTTTGATTGATGCCATTTTTATAGTATCCATCAGGAAAAAAAATCCTTGTCCTGAGTCCAGTTGTGCCAATGCAGAAAAAAATTGAGTAAATTACATCAGTGCGTTTGATGATATTATCTATAGGTGATCACACAACAGAGGAGAAAGCAGAATTCTTTGGGATTTTTAATAAAGAAATGTCATTTATTGTATAGGAGAATGGAAAAAAAAATCTGTGACATGAGGCTGCAGGTGCTCTCCCTCATAGCTGAGGAGGCAGAAGTTCAGGAGCTGCAGCTCTCTGTCTTCCCTCTCCTGGACAAAACAGCAACAAAGCTCTGTCAGATGATCAGAGGAAAATTGGACCATTTTTTATGAAAGGTTTTCTGTAATGATTGCTCTGATTGTTGCAGTAACTCTACAGAGGTGGATTCACTAGAGGAAAGCAGCTGGGGATGACAGAAATAACTTTTGCTGGTAGGAACATCACAGACGTTGAGTATCTGACTATAAAGACAAATTGACTTTTCTGACAGATTGTCAGAAAAGATTCCTTAAATTAATTGATGTAAGATAGACACAACCACCAAAAAAATGCATGTTCTTTTTTAAGAGCCTTCAGAAATATATTTGTCCTTTAGTGGGTGAGATTTGGCTCACTAGAGAACTTTGAACTTGGTTATGTTTTGAAAGGCCTGACTGAATATCAAGGTATGGTTCATTTGGAAGTTTTGCTGGTCCAGAGAATCAGGGACACACCACAGTCARTGTGATCAACACTTTATTTCCTTAATTCACACATCCACATTTTCACAGTGACTGCATTTGAATGTACAGTTACAACATTCATGCTTTTTACTGGGTAAAGTAAAGAGTCAGGTCAAAAATTCTCAGGCTTCTTCCTTTCTTTTTCCAAATGCCATATTTGTCCAGAGAGATGTATGCAGCTTCCTCTAAAACATCTCTYACTTGCAGTTGTTTGCATCTCATTGCAAGGCAGTGTCTGGAAGGAATTGTGCTGGAAGGGAAGCAGTAGAGTGATCATGAAAATTATGTGTGGCTAACTTCCAGTGGTATTATTTCACGGTGGGTACTTGTGTAATTACCCATCATGAGTGGGTAAATGTAGATAAATAGGAGCATTAGCTAAGTAATTTTTGATGTTATACTGGTTTTTATTGCTATTTTCTCAGGATGCTTAAAACAAAGGCTCTTTGGGTTAAAAGGATGGCTAATGTTGGATGGCTAAGTTCGTTTTCAAGATGAAACACAGCTGCAAAACCCATGGTCCTTTCTAGCTTATCACTTTGGAACAGGCTCCAGGATGTTTTAAAAATCTGCTACTACATATTTGTTCCCAGCATCATGAGTTAATTGCATCTGCTAAAACACTTTCCAGAATAATTACTAAATGAGATCCAAAGTACCTGCATTACCAGCTCTCCTGCAAGTTCCAGTAAGGGGCAATACTCACCGTGTGGGAATACTCCACCTCCGTGCCTGTGCCTGTTTGCACTACAAACAAGAAGCAGCAAATACACCTGCACCAATCCCTGCTGAGGGCAAAATGCTTCCCATCTCTCATGGCTGGAGCCACTGCAGCTGAGTAAAGGAGATTCCAGGTGACCTCAGSTATCGAGAACAGACTTGGATGAAGAATAGTAAAAGTATTTTGTGAAGTGTTTCAAATTTCTTTCCRTTTTATACAGTGTCAGAGGAAAGAACCTGCTGATATTAGAAAAAATCGTTACTTCAGTGATTGTATCTYTCTCCAGTTTTTTCCATTAGACAGAGGAAATCAGTATAGATAATGATTTGTGGAAATTACTGCAAAGAAAAGCAGAGCTGAAGCAGAGGCCTCGGCTTTGGGAAGAGACTTCCCGTGTAGTAGCACCAAGTGCAGTGGCACTGCCTGTGCAAGCAAACAGGCAGGACCCCAGGCTTGGGAGAAACCCTCAGAAGGAGTGAACTCTGCTTAAAGCAGCCATTTGGGAGAGTTTAACAGAATATCTCCCTCAGGGAGGCTTGCATTTGCATGAAAACCAAACAAACCCACAGTCTTGTTATTAATCCTGGTTAAAGGCCTAAACCAGAACATTTATGAAAGCTGGAAGCAATTAGCGCCTTTGTAAAATCTCTGGGCACTGATGGCAGGGAGTTGCAGGGACTGTCTAGAAGAGGAAAGAGAAAGACCCATCTCTTGTGCTGTTTAGCCTCTGAGGTTCCCTGTGGCCATGGAATTTGATAGAATCCTTAGGGCTGAAAGGACCAACCATTACCGAACACTGSCATGTTCACYGCTGAATCATGTCCATGTTCACCACTGAATCATGTCCCCAAGGGCCACATCCACACACCTTTTGAACACTTCCAAGGATACTGATTCCACCTCCTCCTTGGGCAGCCTATTCAAATGCCTAACCGTGCTTTCAGTGAAGAAATTTTTCCTTAATGCCCACTCTATACCTCCCCTGCCAGAACATGAGGTCATTTGCAAATCAYCTGCACTGAACATGAGATTTGGAAGCAAAGTGAGAGTGCAGACTCTGTTGCTGGGGCACTGTCTGCTTCTTCTTGCCAGTCACCAACTGTACTCACTAGCTCCTATCCCTATTCCAGCTCAGATGGTGCTGTTTTAATGAGCCTGAGGTGATTTGCCTTATAGATGCAGTATGCTAGGTATGGGTCAGAAAACACCTCTGGAGGGGTGTACAGAGACCCCAGCTAGAATTCACCCTCACTTTGGGACTAACTACAGAGCACCTCCTGATTTTTGACAGGGCTGCCCAGTGCCAGCCCCCCAGCAATCACAGGGTGTCARCTGGCTGCTACTCTTATAGGAGTCCAGCATCAGAGATCATTTGTTCTTCTGGATCTCATCTACTGCAAATTTGGCCCTTTGGCAACATGCTCTCAAAACATGAAAAAWGTTTTTGCATGGCTGTACCTCTTGCTTTAGTAAAGCAATTTTGCAATACAATTCTGAGTTCTGTACAGTATCAGGTGAAAATGAAAGGGAAAAAAGAGGAAAAATAGGTGGYAAAGACTACTTAAAAATGTCTTACAGTTCATAAAGATGAGAAATTTCAGCAGCAACTGAAAAAGGAAGCAGAGGAGCTACTGAGGACCWGCCTATCTTAGGCTGTGCAACAGGTAGTGCCAAGTAAATGATAGCTTCTCCTGAGGACTTGCTGTCACATCCTTGGGCACATGCTGTGAGGGACTAGACAGTTTGYATCTTGCAACAGGGCACTTTAAAGAACTGGAAAATGGGAGTGTGTGAGTGGGCAGGTTCGACCAGCACATCCTTTGATTCAGGCATGAATAGAGTCTGGCTACAGAGTGCCACTGGAAGACACTGCCTCTTGGTAATAACACTCATTTACAGAGTGGAAATAGAAATCCTGGTGTGTCCTAGGCTCCATTTGTTTCACTGTTTCCTAAAATAGCAGAGGAAGCAATCCTTGTTTCTTGGTAACAGTGTTATATAGGTTTCTCAGTCTCCCAAACAGAGTGGCTTAAACTGTTGCTCTTTTCACCTGTTCATGCACACTCAGCTAATATTTACTTTGGGATCCTGGCTGCACCAGGGCTGTGGCAGGAGCAAAGCAGGGGCCAACCAGAGCTGCTGGCCTTACTTAAGCCTTGACATCAGGGAAGTGTGGGGTGGGGAGGGAGGCACCGTGAGACACTCAGCCGCTGCAGATGCAGATGGTGCAAGAGCTGGGGTGCTTCAGTTCAGCATTTCTCTTATCAGTGCTCAGCCTGCTCCTTGCCCTGCACACAGGGCATTTACAGCAAGTTTCCTTTCTTCAGCAAACTGTCTCCTGAAAGGGAGAATTCCAGCCAGCTGAGGGTCAGTCTTTCGCAGTGGAAACAGTTGTCTGTGCCCTGTGCAGTGGTAGCTGCCCACTGGGGAYTGGCAGGGCATTGAAGAGATGGAGTTACCCTCTCTACCTGCACTGGAAAACTGCAGTTTGTAATAAGATAACCTCTTAATCTATTTCTGGATAGTGTATTTGAAGGTGCTTTGGAAAGGCTTTTCAATCCCTTGAAAAAGTCTGTGGAGCCATCATTCTCCCTCCTTTGCAGGTGCCAGGTTCTGCTCTCCAGACCTGACTAGCATCTGCAGGAAAATGAGACTTCCCACAGCATCCAGGTTCTGGAGTCAGAAATAGCCCTGTGTACTGAGGTAGGAGTGCTTATTCCACCCTGTAACTGGATTTAGATACGCCACAGCTGCAGCTGTGTGGGGGGTGCTGTTGGCTGCGTTTGAGGCAGCCCTGGCCTCCGCAGGCAATGTTGCTGCCTCTCAAGCCTCTGCCTCCCGCAGTCCTTCTTTGGGAAGGAGACAGAAGCACATTGGCTTTGGTGCCTCCTGTGCCTGGAGGMTGATGCTCATAATGATCCACGTGATGGGTTTCTTCCAGGCACCCAGCACTGCTCAGGGGCACTGTGAGAGCAAATACTGCAGGGAGAGAAGGGGGGATGTACTGTAAGGGGTAYGTCAGGGCAGGGACAGAGGGGGAAATGTTGATTGCCTTATTTGATAACACAAAGCAGGAGATGGGGAACTTTAAGAATGATAGGAAGCATACTACCTGCTCTGTGCCCCTGCTCTCCTCCATAGGCCTGGGCAAATCCTGCTTGTCGTGGAGGATGCACTTGGTCCTGACACTGGTTTTGGTCTTTTTTAGCCTCCTCCTAGGGTTTATTATACCAGGTGTGAAAATAAATAACAAATTAGCCGGACCCAGCAGGCCCTGAAAGAGACCAGACTCTCTCCAYGTCTGCAGCTACTCAGCAAAATCCACAAGTGAGCTGTTTATCTCCACTTTCTGGCCAGACTGGCAGCATCACATCCGTGTCAGGTTCAGCTCTGGAATCCTTTTCCAAACCCTATTGAGAGGATTCTAGCAATATTTTGCTGCCCAATCAGCMCTGGCTCCCAGCTTTCAAGGCGTCTGTAATTAAAAATGACTGAGTCTTCTTGCAGATAGGAGGACCATGGGCAATTTATCAAATGCACCCTATTCTGCTCGCCCAGAGCCTGGAAATAATTGCAGCTGATCTATTCCAGCATGCACAGGGCTCCTACAAAACCTGGGCTGGATTGCTGCTGCCAGTCAATGCCTGATTGCCATCACTGGGGTCACTGCAACTCGAGGGGCATCTGTTTAGTTATTTTTAAGTTTTTCAACCAGTCCTCATATTTCAGGAGAACCTGAACCTTTCATACACAGGGAAAGGAGCAATTGATTTGTAGCAATTATACTCTAGCAGTGTGATTACATCACTGAATATACAGTACTCCTCCTGCTAAGTAAATAATTCTGAATTTCTATTGGGCTTTTAGGTTTCTTTGTTCTGGAAGATCTGATTTTACTGGTCTTCAACACATCACTAATAACTTACAGCTAGTGTTTTTTCTTGGTAATTATGAACCCTTGAATTTCCTTTCACATGAGCCCCTTCCATTTACAGAATTGACTAGATGGGCTTCCTCTGGGGCCATGAATCTCTCTTTTTATTAAACATCCCAGTCATGAAAAATACCTCAGAGTCACCATTTTAAAATAAATGTATTATCAGTTCTGCAAAATCTACGTGAATTAATATGTAATATCAGTAAGTAGGGCGCTTGAGCAGTATTTTGGGCACAGAATAAATATTTAATGATTTCTGTTCCAAATTTAGTGTGAAAGTGATTTAAATGCACAGCATGCTCTCTGGTTACATATCAACAATTTGACACAAATACCAGCTGGCTGTTCCTCGCTTCCTGGGGACACTGCTTGGGTGTGGCCAGGTGTCCTCACCAGTGGCACAGCTGTGGCTCACAATACTTAGAAATTCCTCTGCTATTGATTCAGCAAAGGACTGACTCAGACTTGGTAAGCTGACTTGAAGCTGTTCATAAGGATAGGATTTGCTGCTGCCATCAGGATAGGATGAAATAACATCCAAGCCATTGTGTGTCCCATCTGGAAGCTTGGCCAGGACTGGCAGGAGCAAATGAGTTCGCAGAGGTAGAGACTGAGGGATTTACTCAAAATGAAAACTCCCAGACCTAGAAAGGGGCTGTTTCTCCCATGATTCTTTTGGAAATGATGGTGATCATCTTGACACTAAAAGACCCTTTAGGAAGAGAAGCCTTGTGTCYCCTCCTGAGCTGTTCAGGAATTGCTGGGTTTGGTTGACTTTTTTCCAAGACATTTCTCTGGCCACTCCAAAGGATCATTTTTTAATTATTCACCAAGACAATGCCACTTTAAGGTTCCCTGGGAAATTCTTGATGGGTTCCCCTGGGAAAGCTTTAGGCTCCCACAAATTCAGAGAAGTTGAACGCTGCTTTTAACCAATTCATCACCAATTCTGGGGAAGAAAAATAAAAGACTTTATCTGGATGTAATAAATAAAAATAAAGAAACGCAATTTCATGCCTCCTGCTTGGAATCCCCTGCTATTGCAATGTCTSTGCTACAAGTGTTATAGATGAGTTAGAAGCACAGCACCAGAGCACTACAATGTAAACCTGAAGAGCCTTGTACTTTTGGATTCATTGTGGGGGCTGCTGCACTCAGGAGACCTGGGGGGTGACTTTGGAAAGAAGAGCAATGCTTGCCTTTTTCCTCTTCTCCTGCTGTAAAGAGACAGCTTGGATGGGGGGCTGACTCAGGGGGCTGACTGATGCCCCAGGCACAGCTCTGCTGCCAACCTCACCCTTCCCACTACGGGCTCTGCCTTCTCAGGCAAGGCAACCCACAAAGCTCTGTCTTATAAAATCCCTCTTTGCAACCACCTGCCCTGATTTGGGATATTTTCACCCAGTCTTGTGGAGAAATGCAGCCCAAATACAGCCCTGGTAGACTTACAGATGATAAAGCTCCCAAAGTTTGCACAGAGAAAGTGATTTTCCTCAGCAGTGAGAGGTCTGTGGCTGTGCTCACAYTGCACATTTTACAAGCTGGTAAAGCAACTGCTGGTTGAATTTGTCCCTTAAAAGCATATTAATGCCTCTTCACACCATGAATACCTCCTCTAATAGTTTAATTCCACTTTGATTCTCTAATTTACTGATGGTAAAGGTGCTGAGTTGCACAGATTTCAGCCTTCTAAGTAATTTGACATCTCTGTACATGATACCACACAGCAGCAGCAACAGAAGAGGAAGGTTTGATGTAGGTTTTAAAAGCATTTGTTTGGATCCCTTCCAAGCATCTGTGCAGCATTTGCATTTCCCATGACTCCCCAAGTATTTTTGTGGCTAGCAGTATCTTAGATGCAAAATTTTCTCCTTCTCTAAGAAACTTGATCCTGGAGTGATATGAAGCACTGTGTATGTACATACACACAAACAAATTAATATCTCTAAATGTAAGTGGTGGTTAAGTGGATAATAATGGCAGTAAAACTGCTACAGAACTGCCTTAGTGCCTATTACTAAAAAATATTACRTTCTTTGTAATGATCCTAGGACACTATTACTTTTAAATAAATTATAAAAATGGTCAGATCACTTATTAAAAATATTTCTCATGTATCATGGTTTCTGTGCTTCACARGAACATCTTACTGCATTGGTCTTGAGCAGTACTCTGAAACATGCACCACAATTTGTGTGTACCATGGTGGCATGTGCAGTGTGCTGGCTGCACTGTGTGTACCTGCACACTGTTGTATGTACACTGAGTTGTACCTGCCCGGTGCTGCCTGTTCTCAGTGCCATACACCCCCTGTGTTGTACGTGTGCTGTGCTGGCCATGCACTGTGCAGCCCCTGCCACGTCTGCTGCACACATGGCAGCCTCAGCTTGGTGCCCAGGCAGCATGTGGAGGGACAGCAAACCTCTGTGAGTACTTGTGGAATCAGTGCTAGCAAAAACACCATGGGAAAACCACGGGCAACAGCTCATGCTGAGGAGGACCAGCCACTGGACAGTTAGAGGGCAGGATGGAGTTCTACAATGATTAYGTGGAGATGGAAATAACTGTGAAGGCAAGTAACTCTAGTGGTGTTTGCACTAGAAAGAGACAATGAAAGAGACAATTCACTCCCTGGACTCATCCAAATTTCCAAACACATCTTCAGATGGGAAGACAGCCAAATTATTCCCATCAGGGAGGCAAGCAGTAGCAGAGGGGAGAAGAAAAGCAACACTACTCGCTAGATTTCCAACAGCTGGAAAAAGGCTAATATCAGTTAAACCCTGTAGCTTGAAGCACAGTGGGAGGTAAAGAACTCTTCACTGGGGATAACTACAACTACAAAACCTGCCTGCTGGCTCCCCAGTCATCACAGGAACCAGCAGTTTTATCACCCAGACAAGCTGTTCCTGAGCAGGCTTCATGCTGTGCCTTTTCCTTGGAGGATCCCACTGCCATTCCATGTGGTTGTGCCAGTGCACAAAGGTGTCTGAGGCCACAGAGAGTAAGGAAAACCCCAGAGCCTGCTCCACCATTATGCAGAAGCTTGAACATGCTCCTGTGTRGTCAGAAATCCAGGGGCAGGGACACCTCCCTGCAGAGAGGGAGGAAGATGTCCAACCTRCTCTGCCCTGCACTGACACTACCCAAGCTGAAATCAAAGGACACAATCAAGTGGTTTTTCACCCACAAGTGATGAGAATGGATTTTTGAGGCTGACTGCAGCCTCCAAAACTGAATCTCACCCAGTAATTCCTGATTGAACATGCCTGCATTCAGCAGTGCCTTAATTCAGGAGTTCCAGTCCTTTTGAAAAACCCTGCAGAGTGGAGGARGCTGGTGTACCTACACAGCTTGCTGAATATTGTCTTTATTAAACATTTTGTACTGTCTTTTTGGCCTTTGGCTCCCATATCATTGTGCCATTTTCTGCTAGGCGACACCATCATATACTTCCCTGAATTAACTTGTGCAGAGTCTGGTCAAGCCACTTAAGAGGCAATAAATTATACTGAAGTACCAAAAATGCCAAGCTCAGAGTTGTTCATCAAATTCTTGCCTGACTTCCTTGCACTGTTTTATGGAAAGCTCTACAGCAGTGTAAAGACACCTTTCTTTTCTGTAATATTTTATACCTATTAAATAACATGTTTCTCTGTCTAAAAATATCCAGACCAATAAAGGTGTCATGTTTATTTCTTGCCTTCTTATTGTCCTTCATCTGTTAAAAGTGTCACAGTTGYAGATGAGAAAGAGAGAAATCTCCCAGAGGGCCACTTTCCTTAATGTTTGCTGCCCTTTTGCCCTCTGAAATACAAAGTGGAGGGCTAGGTAAATGCTGCTGCAGCTGATGAAGCCCTCTGAGGGCATATGTCACAGCATCYATAATTGGTTTGTCTCTTACTACCTGATTTCCCATGATAATTCATGGCTGAGGAGCTGCTGCTCCTGGTCCCATCAGCAGAGCATTGTGTCTGCACTGGGGGTGCAGGGCTTCCCAGGAAACCCATCTCAAAACCACTGCCACATGGAGGGTGTTTTTTGAGGGAAGGTGTTTTTTAAATGTTCTCTGCTTGCCTGTAAAACCCCCACATGCAGCAGGCTCAGATGCACAGGACTGSACACAGGGCAGTGTTTAAAATGGCAGTGTGGCACTTGGCTGGTCATGAAAACAGCTGAGACCACAAACATTTCTGAGACCCAAAGGCACAAAAAAAAAGCACAGTTGCTGCTGCCTGTGATTTACAGGTCCCACAGGGACTTTGGCAAGTCTCTTTGAACTGACATATTCACCCCATGTCTAAAAGTAAGCAAGGGACCCAGTCAGTAATCAAGGTATGAGCCAATATCCGAAAATACAAATACAATGTATATTCTTCAAAGATTTGCCATTACTCTTCGTTTTTTGCCTTTAAGAATAAATCCAAGCCTTATCTTTTTCAACAAAATATTGCTAGATTTCAGCCCTTTAGATATTTCATTAGTGCTCTTGGTGCCAAAAAGCTTTGGGTAATTAGKAAAAAATGGTACTAAAGAGGGCATAAGATACAAGTTTAATAATGCCACACAGATAATGAATCTTCCTTTAATGATAAAGGGCATTTGTCCAATGTTTTCCAAGCATTTTGAAATCTAATTTAATCTGACAAGGCTGAATACAAGTAAATAAAACATGAAATTCACTGAGTGGTTGCCAGTCATACAAACACTCCTCTGCTTGTAACATTGTGTCTTGGTCATTTCACTGGCTTCAGCAGATACTTGAGTTTTTGATGGGTTGCACAAACTCACACACTGCCTGTGTGATAGTGGGCCAGAAGAGGACAGGACTGCTGAAACATTGACCTTTTCTTTCCCTTWAATTTCCACCTTGTTCTATAGCACTCTGATATTTGAAGCTGCAGAATTGAATGTGCGGTGTGTTGTTAACATACTGCACTGCAAACTTTAAAATCTGGAGGTTTGGGGATTTGCAGGCAGTATGGGAGGCAAGGCTGGAGGCTGAATAAAGCAGAGCAGAAGATCCTCAAGCTCTGCTGCTTCCAGGTCTCCAGSCCATGTGGCCACTGTGGTAAAGCTGCAGTGAGCCATCATGGAACACGGCGGAGTGGTGGAGGAAGCAGGAGACAGGAGTTTGCAAAAAGAGGAGTGAAAGGGCTGATGGGCCATGGCATTCCTGTGAGGTCTGCTCAAGCACCCTTCAAGCCATCTGTCACTGAAACTGCAGGTTCCTTATGAACAAGAACCATCTTTTGCAGAGATGGCAGCACAATGGGCTTTTTCAGGCCATGGTCAATCCCCTTTTTGGCAGGTACCTTCAATGTGTCTGATAGTTCCTGTCTTAGCAGTCTGGATTTGTCTCCTCAGCACTGAAAGGAGCCCACACGACAAATGGAGATGTCTATAATAATGTCTCCAATGTCAGGGGAGTAATGCAACCAAGGAACTGAATTTCATTTGCTTCTGTGTTGTTCTAAGATAATTTATCCTAACATTTCTCCCAAGTATAGAGCATGTCCTCTATTGCATCCATAGCTTGAGATACCTAGGGAGAAATATCAAAGGAAGAAACTTTGTCAAACTGCAAGGTAAGATCCATTTATGTTTGACTCCACCAGTGAATYTTTAAATTTTTGGACTGCAGCCATGCTGACATTTATTTCCACAAGACTGCTCCAATAAAACAGAGTATCTGATATTAATGTGATTGACCTGCTGGCCTTGCTGAAACTGCAGGGAAGTAAGTGTGCATTTAATCAATTTTGCTGTGAGTGTAGAGGTCATCATTGTGAGTGGTATCCTGGAGATGCTGTTTAGTTACTTGCTCTCTGTAGAAAAGGAGATTTTGGGTCCTGGTATGATCTAAAGAATGCAAATGTCCAACAAATGGCTTCCTATAAAAGCCTGTTGGGAAGAACCTTGATGCTGCAGATGCAGAGTGCCATGTGCTTTGGAAATTTGATTTTTTCCTCCTCCCTGGATACTGTGAAARGCCTGTAATAATGGGTCACTGCAGAGAGCATGCCCAAAACTGCTGAGTGCAAACTGTGGGCTGCCATATGAAAGTTTTTGGAGTAAAAAGAGAAAAATCAGAATTCCTGAGAAGGTCAGTGGTTGGGAAATGCATGGACTGGTGTATAAGATAAGGAAGATGCTAGCAAGGCTTTGCTCTAGGAGATTTAAAAAAAAAWYMAWTWAAMYTWA
>JACDOX010000045.1:4341268-4353124 GCA_014549065.1 Cardinalis cardinalis | reverse complement strand
TTTKRRKTTTTTTCCTTAAATGAGTGACTTTCTATGACAATTTTGATGTGAGCAGTCAGAGTTGACACTTGTGATTTAGTTGTATTGTATCTGATAGCAACCTGATCTGATGGCCAACTGCGTAAATTGAGCCCACCATGACGATCCTGTGTTTGTTTAAGTGGCACTATTTTCTGTGTTATTTGAACTGGAAATTCCTAGCACAGGGGCTACTTTTCTATTTTGTATTTATACAAAGCYGCACACAAGTGTATTACCAGAAAATAATTACAACCTGGTGACATAAATAAGTGGAGAACTAATGATTTRGCTCCCATGTGAAACAAGCAGTTATCCAAGTGGGTAGTCATATGCTGGAAGACTAAAATTTCTCAGGAATATAACATGTTATTCTCCATTCATTCTCAACCCAGTGTGACTTTTTTTTAAGATTCAGTCTGTACACTGTGAAATAAYRAATTTTTCTTTTTTTTTAATTTGCTCAAATAGTTTGAAACTATTCAAGAAAAATGCAAAGAAAGGTACCTTCATCAGAGAGCAGGGYGCTGCCTTCATGGCTTGCTGGCCTTTGTCTTCTGCTGAAGCCCTCATAAGAGTGTGTGGCCAACTCACATGCTATTCAGATTAGCTGAATTTTCCTTTKGGAGCTTTTTGTTTGAGAAATGCACACACACACAAAAAGAGTGCCTGTATTTGAGAAGGTGATTAAAAAGAGAGTTTTCTCAAGTCTGGCACTGTGTGATTAGTCCAAGYCTCCAGAGTCTGGCTGAGAAGTGAGAGAGGTGCCATCCCAGAGAGGAGATGTTCAGGACCACAGATGCCAGCCTTTCCACAAACACTCAGTCCCAGACCTGCAGCCGAGGKGATCCAGGAAAGGCAGCAGCCCAGGACAGCCATCCAACACACTCTATATCCTGCCAGCTTTCCTCACTCATCTCACCCATTTCTTGGTTGAGTCACCATGGAGGTGAACACTTCCTGAAGGAAAACAATACACCATCATCACTTGCATCAAGAGTTTCCTGTCAACCTTTTTCCCTCTTTCAAAATTCTGCCACTGTGAATATCACATGGCTCTGACTGCAGAAGCTGGACCAGACTCATACACTTAAAGATACCCACAGGATGGCCTCTGATTAGCCAGGTCTGTTACCTAAAGGCAGAAATAATWAAAAAAATGTGCTGCCTATCCAGCAGAAAATGCTCATCAACTGACAAATTAACCCCATGTAGAAAAGCAAAAATCAGAAATCCATGAACCAATTATCCCAGCAATGAGAAACATTTTGCAGTTTTCAGACACCCTCTTTTGAGGAATAAGCTGCTGCTCACATGAGTGCACTTATTCTCTCCCAGCCCAGCAAATGTGTGCAGCTCAGGGTACACCTCTGATGGAAGTGGAAGTGAGAAAATGCCTAGGGAGGGCTGCCTGAACTCAGGTATTTCTGTGCACCTGTCAGCATCCCAAATCTCTRGAGTTTATTTCAGCTAATGCAAAAACAAGTGGGATCCAACTAGATACTATTTGCTCTCAGAAGGGAGGAATTAACTGAAGAACAGAGATGTTCCTCCAGGGGCCCAAGATCAACAGCTGATCATTATTCATGGTAAGTGGGRAAAAATTCTCAGTCACACATCCATTTGGTACTTTGAAAAAGTCAGATTCCCAGTGCAAAACAATGATGCACCAGGGCAAACTTTGAAACACAACAGAAGACACATAAATACATTTGGAGGCTGTTGCAGCCAAAGCCTTGGAGAGCCCTGGTCCCTCTGCTGATGAAGGATACCTGAGATGGTTACAGAAATGGAACATCTCAGAGAAACAATGAAAAGAGCAATGTTTGCATCCAAATGGAAAACAAACAGAAAAAGAGAATGTTGCAATTCCTGTAATTTGGTATTAGAAACTGGAAAAATTAGATAAGCAAATGAAAATAATACAAGAAACAGGCTACAGTTACAGAGAAAAGAGCARTAAGGAAGTCTTTAAAATGTATTAGGGATGATGATAAACTAAATGATGTCTTTGGACTATTACCATATTGAAATTATAGAAATGACAACAATTATGCAGAAAGGCAAATGTTTTTAATGAACAAATATTCCTGTTCTGAATCTAGGAGAAAAACAACCACAAATGATGCATTCCCACCAGATGATGGTACAACAATTTGCGTAACAGCAGAAGTCCAGGGGATAGCAAGCAACAGTTACAATTGCTCAGCCTCTCCAAATCAGAAGTGCAAATAATTTGCAAAGAAGTGTTTTGAGGAGAACTTACAGGTTTTTTTCTGGCCTCCTAATTCTGGTTTTGCAGTGATCATGGAGTACTGGCAAAATTACAATAGGAGAAGAAAAGATGTTATTTAAGAGAAAGTTGGATGGTTTGGATGCCTGCTGGGTTCTGATCCTGTGGAGATAATGGATCCCAGACAATGAGAAACAACAGCAGAAATGAAAAAATAGGAAGAGATAATATCATTAATGCCCATCAACAGGAATAGATCTTCTAAAACTGACTAGATTTTTTTTTAATGTAATGAGATTACAATTTTATTWAATAAAGGGAATAGAGTTGATTTCAGCCTCTGTAAAATGTTTGACTTGGTATTCCACCATGTGATGTTCAAGAAGCCAGTTCAGTACAAAATCAACACAGCRCACAAAGTGAATTAAATATGAGCTAAACAATTACCTCTCAAAGACCAGTTGGTGTGGGCATGTATCAAGTGGAATCTCCACAGAAATCACTGCTTGGTCTCAAGGCAGGCAGTTTTACTGGTACCTGGAAACAACTACACAAAACCCTGTCAGACCTGGCTGGCCACTGACCCATGGTGGGGCAAGAATGAGCAGTGGAAAGGAGAGGTCCCTGGTGCAGGGGCAGGTGTTCTACTTAGGCAAACATGATGAAACCACACACATTTTCTTTTAGTTATAGGTGAAGTCAGTGCTAAAAGGGATTGGGGCACTTGTGCTTGGCAAGAATGAGGATGTGGTGGAGCTGTGCCCATAAGATCAGCTTCTGAGAGGGAGAGCTGGATCTGAGGAGGGGTAATTAGGTATAAAGTGGCTAAAGGACTAATACAGGAGAGCCTGAGACAATTGTTTCTGAAACACTGTGCAGTGGGAGGCTGCTGGCTGCTGCAGCATGCTCCTAAGTGCTGAAGTGGATCCACTGAGAGTGAAAATGCTTTCATCAGGCTTTGCACTGGAAAACAGCATCTTTTATTAGAGTGATGGCACAGCTTGAGACTGCAGCCACTACTATCAGATAGGATTCTATCTGTTGAACCAAGACCTCTATTTTATTCCAACACAATCCAATGGTTTTCTTTTTTAAAAGTTACTTCAGTACAACAAAACCAGTGTCTCATCTCTTGGAAGGGGCTTAGTTTAATGTAGACAGATGCTTCTGTCTTTCACCTTCCACTGTGTTTCATAGACTAGTTTTGTCTCTTCCATGATCAACTGCTGAAGCACCTCGTCATGCATCACTTAATAGCTGGCACATGCAATGATTCTTCATTTAGCTTCCATACAGTAATGRTGGATTTTAGGTTATTAGCCAGTGATGATGGCTAAAGTGTTTTAGGATACATTTCCCTCTGAGCAGCTCTCATGCTGGGTGCCAGCACAGAGCCAGGCAGTGAGGGGACAAGCAGAGGTGACACCCTCACTGTCTTGGAGTATACACATGGTGATCAGCAAAAGCAGGTCTGAGCTGGTGCATCTGCCAGGGGGAGGATGGAGGAGGAAAAGGGCAATAAGAGCCATTGTTAATCACTTGTGGGCTGGCTGATTATGTGGCATTGATAAGGAAGTAGCAATGAAAAACTGCATGGACCCAGCTCTCAATGCTCTTACCTCACTGCTGCTGACCCCTCCAAAGAAAAACCCTGGCTAAAAGGCATTTTGGTAGGTCCATGCCATCCCATGCAGGGTTTCCCAGAAAGTCCTCTGATACCACATCCCTTCCTTGTCACAGCCATGGGGACACTGCAGGACACMCAGGATCAAAGTCATGTATTCATGTAATTTGGGCTGTGCCAAAAGCAACCAAGGATTCTGAGCTCCTGACGTGAAAATCTCCCCAGAGATGAAAAATGAYCTTTAGAATTTTAATTCCCCACCCCCAGCTGATCATAACAGAGAGATCAGACCCTGAAAGTAGAGACCTCCTAAGCAACAGACTTACCTGTGACAGGAAGAATTGCAGAAGTAGACTGAAGATGAAAGTACTTCATTGCCTGAATTTCTTCCCATTCCAAACCAGGACAATTGCTCAGCCCCATGGGAAGCCACAAACGTGTGATGGAAACAGTTATTTTAGATAGAAGGAAAACCTATATACTTGATACTGTTTCTTGTAAGTAATGATCAGATACTTTGTTTATATTTTTAAAGATGTTGARTCATTTATTTTTGTGACTGAATTATCTTTTTCATTTAAAGAAATTCCGGGAAAACAAATTATTTAACAGAGATCCCCAAAAGCTTTCCAGCACAGCTATTATTTCACATCATATTTCTGATGAAAAGTCTGTTTAAAGTTTCTATTTATTCAGACAGCTTCATCTGAGCATGTGAAGCATTTCTTGGTTCCCTCTGTCAGTTGCCACCACTGATATCAAAGGCTTTACCAGGGGGCCAAACCTGTTGTGCTGCTTTATTACCTATTAGTCATCCCCAACTCTGCTCCAGCAGCTGAAGATCACAGCGATGTGCCCTCAGCGGAGGCAGCGCTGTGTGCTCCTCCCACGCCTTGCCAAAAGGCTTTTCCCTTCTGATGAGACAGTAGCTGGAAGCAGCTCGTCCGCAGGCTCCTCCTGGGCACCGCCCTGGCTGTGCTGAGGAAGCAGGAGCTTGTGGGGAGCACAGCTCCTCAGGGACAGCAGGGGAAACTGGGCACTTCATGGTCAGAGCAGCCCAGGACCCCGATGTGCTCTGGGGGGAKGGAGTCCAGCTCCCACACAGAGGGGTGTCTGGTACATATGAGATTAGAAATATTTACAGCTCCCAGGCACACCAGCAGCCAGCTCGGTGCACTGGCCAATCTCTTGAGGTGCTCATCTCAAACTACCTTCTGCTTTAGATGCCTGCATCTAAGATTTAGTGTGGATAGCAGAGYGTGAAGATACACATTTTCTGGCAATCCTTGTGCATTATTAAGTTTTCTCAAAGTTGCTCCTTTTTTATTTTAATAATTTGGATGGAGGCTTGTTGTTAGAATGATGTGGTTCTTTCCTAGTGGGCTGAAGAATTTATGTCTCCGCTGTGTTTGTTGCACTGTGAGAGAAAATACGAACACCAAAAAAAAAAAAAATAAACACACAAAATGGATTTTGAACCCACATTTTTGGACTGATTCAAAGTAATTGCAGCACTACAAATTTTCAAGAGTGCTTTGGGTTTCTGGGCTTGCAGAGTTTAGAGCAATTTAAAATTAATGGAGTACTTAAAGTTTTTAAGAGCACTTCAATTTGCAAGTGATCAGAGTTCAGGGATGCAGAGAAAAAATAAATTAAAATAACTGGAAGTGTTTTTCAGAGCATTTATCGTAACTCTGGCATAAATGGCACCATGTTCAAGGGCTGCCAGCACATTCATTGTGTCCTGTGTGCCATGGAGCTTTATCCCTGTGACAGTCATCTCTTCAGCAAAATCAACTGGCTGATCGTGGCCTCTTGAGAGAAAATTTAGATTTCTAAACAGCAAAAAACCTGCATACTCTTTGGGCATAATTTCTTTGTCAAAAGTTCTTTCAACATATTTGAAAAGACTCGGGTGAAAAGTTAGGGAAAAGTTAGGGAAATCCACAAGGCTGGRTTGAAAGCTGCCGCCACGTGCGCTGCTGGGTGGATGTGGTGTGCACCAGCCCTCGTGGGCACCCACAKGCTCACAAGAATCTGCTGGCACCATTACACCTCCAGGCTTAGCTTCCAGTTCTCTGGTCTCCCCTGAATGCCCTGCTGCAGGAAAACAGCAGGAATGGCATTCTTTCCTCTGCACAGGGGTGTCTATAGTCACATCTGAAGGCATTACATACACAGGGCTGGAAAAAAAATGGTTTTGAACATATTAGTTTACCTTAGAGAAGGGAAACTATCAGATCTTACAAAACCRAAATGAAATAATGTAACACTCTAAGATTTCTTTGAAAAATGCACTCATGAAGGTATCTTTTCATGCCAGGATGAAGGCAGTTACACTGCTATGAAAGCACTCATACAAATTAACATCTAATGTAGATTCTCAGTGGACTATGAGGGCATTTCCTTGCGTATCTATTGAAACTTCTGAGTAAGAAATTACTTCTCAGTTGTTCCATTCATCTGCAATAAATCTTATGACTGTAGAGGGAAGGATGCTATCCTGAAATTACAGCTTCCCCATCAATGTGCTTGAACACGTTACCCAGGGATTGTMATTTTTCATCTGAAGGCAGACATCACAGTTCCTTTTTCAAAGCGTTATTTGAAGTAGTAGATGATGTGGAGAAAAGAGCTGACAGCAGAAAGGCAAATAACATTTGCACGWCTTGCAGAGCAATTTGAGAGAAGGCAGGTGCCAGAGGAAGAGCTGAGAATGGTGGGGAGGTTCTATCTGCCATAGGGGTGTTACCTGTACTTGAACCATTTTTACTTCTCTCTAAAGTTCAAAGCTTTTGCTCTTTGTTTCCTTTCAGCAYGCACACAACAAATCCTGTCAAAAAGAACTGATAAGATAATTTATTTCAGAAATAACTCAGACCACAGAAAATGCCCACGAAGCTCAGTACAATGAGTCCTGCCCACGACTGTGGTTTCTGAACATTACAAAGAAAAAGGAGGAGGATGTGAGGAGGAGGATTTTCCTGCTAAGATAGGAATTGTGGATGCAGAAGGGATCAGCTGAAAGAAGCAAAGGGTTCAGCAAACCTACAAAATCTTGGAAATGAGGAGCGGGAAAGGTGAAAAGAGAAGAGAAGTCAACTGATCTCACTCCCTCCTAATCTGCTCTTGATTATCAAGCTATTTAAAGTTAATCACTCATCGAAAAATACCTGTGCAATATCAGGTAGCAGAAATATGTGCCCTGTAAATTAGCAGTCTTCATTGGTGGATGCTGTGTGCATGCTCCCAGGAATATTGTTGCCCTCTGAATGGGGATATTCAGGCCTGTTTATTTCTTGAGGCATTGGGAAATAGCCTAAAATTCAGTAGTGATGCTTTTAGATAGCTATGGGTAGCTGTGATCTAACTTATTTAACCTATGCCCTGAGTTATGAAAACRTTGGAGCCAAAATACTACACTGAACATTGTAAGACACAAAAGGTGTTTGGAATATGATTTATAACTCTACATACCTGATTTTCAAGGCATTTATAGTTAGGATTTTTGTTTTTAAAAAAAGCCTGAGGTGCAAATAGGCAATTTCAGGGATTTTGTAAATTGCCTGCAGATTGGGAAGTTATGAGCAAGAAAGGACAACGCAAATGCCTGTTTAGTGCATTGCTGGTTATTACAATTAATAAGTGCCTTCAGCTTTACAGAACTATTTGGAGAGCCTCTATAGGATAGACAATGCAATTATGTCTGGAAAAGGCAATCTCATCTCTGCAGAATAATTTACGAGGACATTAAATCAATAGGCAAATCATAATTAATTAAGAAGCTTAATGTGTTGATTTTTTAATGTCTAATTATACCTCTATTTATATCAGTTACAGGTAMGACTCAGAGAAGGGAGGTAGAATGGTTTTTAAAGTGTTTTCCCTGTTTAAAAAAAAAAACCAACCATACAGCATTTCCCAGAGAACTGTGAGCTGAGASCTTGAATTACGAAAGAGGTAAAAGAGATGAGGAGATGGTGAAGGAAGAGCTTCATAAGTAAAAATTTAATCATATTGTATAAGAAAATTTTTTGATCATTGAGATACCTGAATGTAAACTTAGCTTCCCTATTGAAATAAAGCACTTAGTGCTCTGCTTCTCCAAACACAAACATGAAACAATTTAATTTTGTGGATTTAAAGCAGTTCTTGCACAATAGACTTGGGCTTTCTGCTCATCAGGAATGTGCAAAAAGCCATGCTGATCATCCAGAAATACTGCCATCATCTTCTATCACAAGCTGAACTGCCATCATCTTCTATCACAATGAACATTCTTCTTAAAAAAAAAAAATTTAAAAGTGTTTTCCAATCTCCAGTGAACGTGGCTTTTCGAGGTTTTCCCAGCCTTGCTAAGGTGGAGTGAGGATAGCAGTGATGAACCACAGAATTTACTAGGAGCAGTAAAAAGGCTGCAGACATCGTCTTCCCTGTCCCTTGCATCCTCCCATGCTGCCACTGGGCGGGTGGGTGATGCCCAGCACAGAACACCCATTCTCATGGTGTCTGAACACGCTCTGCATTTGCTGGAGCAGTGACCAGAAAACCCTGCTCCTCCTGTCTGAGGGGCCAGGTCTTGGCAGGCGATGAACCATCTGTGAGGTACAGGGAATGCTGAGCCCAGCTGGGAATGCAGACCCCCTTCCCCCAGGTCCTCATGAAGCCAAACCCGTGCAGAGGCACAGCTGAGTTTGGGCAAAGCTCGCGTTCCTCACGCCAGGTCGCCCCTGTTGGCAGGGGTGGCACCAGGGGAGGGGGCCCCGAGTTCCCAGCGTGTGCTGCAGCTCAGCAGGGCAGGCCTGGCCCTGCTCCCCGGCCAACACCCGAGACAAACACGTCCCTGCTGTGCCACTGAGCTGACACGGTGTGTGCACGGGGATCCTGGTAACCARCCTGCTCTATAGGACAAGCACAAACCTTGGCAGTAATTTGTTTAACTCCYGTCAAGCAACAATCTTCCTACTGGGTGGAATTTCCTGAGTGTAGTCTGGTTTGATTTCAGTTTTACCTCGTGACACAGAGATTCATCAGGCCAGCTTGGCATTATAAAGCACCACAAAGCATGGAATACTAACTTTCCATTTTCAGGGTTGAAAAAAATGTTACAAATTGAATGAAGAGGTGTTAAGGTTTTTATGAAGGCAAGATTTTATACGTGTTTAATAAGGAACAAATTTAAGAATGGAAAAAGTAAGAAGTGGAGGGAGAAAGGAGGTAAAATGTAAAGAATTAAATAAAAAACTTTTAAAAAATGATGATTTGCAGAAGAGAATATTTGAACTACTTCCTAGCCTGCTTCATTTCCCCATCATGGACCGTGTCACAGCTTTAGTCCCAAATGTAGGCTAATTTGCCAGGCTCCCCATGGCAGGGAAAAAGGAATGCAGACTCACTTGCTACATCCCAGCTGTTGGTGGTATTCCTGTAGGGTTTGGGTCATGAATCTCTTCTGATTTGCAGACCCTGCTAGATTTAGCTGTGGCTGCTAGTTTGAAGCTGTCTGACCTGCTTTTTCCCTGCAGGTCTCCCCCTCTGGATCTGCAGCCCTGTACATTGATTTATATCACCACGGGTTTGAATCTGTAGAGTTTCTCTGAATATTATAAATTCTCCACTTTCCCAAGGACAGAATTGTTCACTATAAATCAGAGGTCTTCTTCATAAATTCTCTTTGTCATTTGTGGTAAGCATGGATTGAAGTGAATTTTTGCAGCCCCAATGTAATGCCTGTTATTGCTCATATTTTCTGTGTGCTTGGTGTGGTAAAAATAATACTGATTCAAATACTYCCCAGAAAACCATAAACCACAGAGAACCTTTACATAATCAGCTAAAATCTTTGCCTGCAGGGGCCATACTGGTTTTCCTGACCCCTGTTTAGGAGTGATGCACAGCTACACCAATAATGCTAAGGACAAAAAGGGGAAATGTGAAGAGTTTTACCGCCACTACCACCTAGATATTTTTCAGAGAATTAGTAGGTCTTAAACTATTAAGACCTATTAAACTGYGTATGTTTTATTAGTTCTAGTAAAAATGTATTAGGCTGAAAAAGATCTCACAGATATTAYGGGCGGCTCAAGCCCTGCCCACCGCCCCAAACTTATTTCGGGGGCTTTGTGCCCTCCTGCAGCGCTGGCAGCGCCTTTTCCCAGCGTTCTGCCCATGCCTCATCCCGGGAGGGTGCGCAGGGAGCAGGCGGAGGCCGAGCGCGCCGCGGGGCTGTCCCCGCTGTCCCCGCCGTGCCGAGCCCCCGCGGCCGCTGCCTGGCGCCGGCAGCGGGGCTGGAGGAGGAGCGAGGAGGCCGCTCCGGGGCCGGGGGAGCGGGCGCYGCGGGGGAGGAAGAGCGCGGCCGCCGCGGGGCCGAGCGAGCAGCAGCGAGCGGGGGGAGCGGCCCGTGGCACGGGCACCGAGGGCACCGCGGGGGGCGCTGCGGGACCCCGGGGCCGCTGTGACCGCCGGGGGAGCCCAGCGGCATCRCGGCCCCGCTCCCGCTCGGCTGAAGCCCAACAACTCAGCTCGCTGCCCGCAGCGCCCCGCAGGAGCTACGGGAGCCCCGCACGGCGTCTGAGAGGGACGCCGAGTGTGTCRGGCGGGCTCGGAGCCCTGGGTGCCACCAGCACGGCCCGTCCTCGCCGCGCACCGCGGCAGGATGGCGGCCCAGGGTTCCTTTTCCTGTGAGCTGCCACCAGGAGAGATGCGCTCGCCGATCTGCTCCCGGGCTCCCTGCGGGCTGGAGCCCCCGTGATGAGGATCATCCGAACCCCGCCCAGCTGCCCCCCCGGTGCTCCCGCCATGCTGCCCKGCCGCAGGGCTCCCTGTCAGCCGCCGGCAGCTGCAGCCAGCACCACGCTCGGGTACCGGGAGCGCGGTGTCCCCACGCCACCCCCTCCTTCCCCCGCCCCAGCAGCCCCCGTGAGTGCCAGCGGCCCCTGCTGAGCTGGATGTGGCGCCGGGACGGGGACGCGGCTCGGCAGGATGGCGGCAGCGCGCTGGTACCACCGCGACATCAGCCAGGTGGTGGCCGAGGAGCTGCTGGGMAAAGCTGGGCGGGACGGCTCCTTCCTGGTGCGGGACAGCGAGTCGGTGAAGGGGGCACACGCCCTGTGCCTCCTGTGAGTCCCTGCCCCGCCTCTGCCTGCGCCTGCTGTGCCTCTGCCCCTTGCCTGCCTCCCTCTGTGCCTCTCCCTGCTCCAGGCACCGCCAAAACCTCATGGAAGAGCCGCAGGGATGTGGGTGGGGTGGGCGGGGTGGCAGCACCCTGGCACGGGGGTTTTGGGTGATGCCCAGGTCAGGGCAGTGGAGCCGTGTCCTTGGGAGCAGGATGAGGCTTGGGCTCACAGCCGTGCCCAGCACCATGGCTGCTGAGTGGGTAACCCCAAATCCGGGGCACACTGAGCTGTTCTGGGCTGCCTGCTGGCCTGTGAGCATCTGCCATGCTGGGGATTGGGGGCTGCAGCCCCCAAGATGGGGCCTCTTGCCATCCCCACCCTGGAACCAGGTGTGCAGCCCCTGAGAGCGCTGCTGCTGCACCCTTCCTGCTCTGCGCCCTTCCTGCCCTGCGCCCTTCCTGCCCTGCGCACTTCCAGCCTGCCCCTCGCACGGCTCTCGCCATCCCCGGCTTTGCCACGCCGCTGGTCCGTGCTGTCCCGGCTGTCGCTGCTCCCGCCCCCTAATGCCGCCCCTAGGAGCCCGCCCGGCAGCGTCACCGCGGCCCCGCCCCCTCCTGCCCCCGCGGCTTTCCCCCCGCTCCCCGCGAGTGCGGCCACTCGTCCCGGTCCCCAGGCCCCGCCGCCCCTGCCTGTCCAGCGCCGCTGGTGGCCCAAGTGCCGTCCGCGTCCGTGGYWGCGGCGCTGGCGGCCCCAGCGCCCCTGTGTCCGCTGCGGCGGGAAGGCTGCCCCCCCCAGGCTGGCGTTCAAGCGCACGCGGCACAGCCCGAGGCGCCCACGGGCCGGGCGGCAGGGCAGACGGCCATGGT
>JACDOX010000045.1:4273128-4340754 GCA_014549065.1 Cardinalis cardinalis | reverse complement strand
CACAGCCCGAGGCGCCCACGGGCCGGGCGGCAGGGCAGACGGCCATGGTTAAAAGCCCGTCCGTGGCGGCGTTTGGGTGCAAACCCCCGGTCCCGGCAGGGCACCGTTTGTGCTGCGCCCGGGGCGCCCCAGCCCCGCAAGGTACCCCATGGCGGCGGCGGCTGCGGCATGTAGAGCGGTGGCTGCAGCGTGTGCCACGGCCCCAGCCCAGGCTCCCTTTAGCGCCGCCTCTCGTCAGCCTAAGGGCTAGCAGGCACGGCTTCCGCCCAGCGGTCTGGCTCCGCCCCCAGGCCGCTCGTCCTGCCCCCGCCAGGCCGGGAACGCCTCCAGCTGACGTGGCCACCGCGGCACGCGACCGGCACGCGACCGGCACGCGACCGGCACGCGCGCGGCACGCGACTGGCACGCGACCGGCACGTGACCGGCACGCGCGCGGCACCCGCCCGCCCGGCTGACCTACTGATGCAATCCACGCATGCGCAGTCCTACAACCCCGCACCAGCCTTGTCACTCCGCCCCTCCTCATCCAACCACAGCGCTGCTGCCGGGATCAGGCGCACGCATGCGCACTTCTCTCCCCGCGGCCCCGCCGCTCCCCCCCCCCTCCGCTTTCGCCGCGCCTCTGCTGCTCGCTCCCCGCTCGGAGCCCCTGCGGGCCGCGGCTCTTGCCATGAGGGCTCCAGGGCCAGGCCGGCCAGAAACCACCATGCTTCATCTGGTTAGGAAATTAAATGATGGATGCAGGGTGAATTCCAACGAGGACTCCCACAGTAGGTCTGGAGACCTTAGGAGGAGATTAACTGTTCCTCAGACTCATTTTAAACCCTTCTTCAGCCAGCAAGATATTGAAAAGTTTTGCATTAATCAAGGATGGACTCTGATAGTGGTAACCAGTAATATCTATTCAGATACTGWGGTCTGTTTATTGTGTGTAGTTTGTTGTGAAATTTTCATTTTCAGATGAAGGCAGATAAGTCCATGACCACTGAGCTCTGGGAGAGAATATCAGCTCCACAGACATAAGGGGGCACAGACTAAAGATCTCTTGGAGAAGGAAGGGCCAGCCAAAATGGAAGGATGAGAAAAATTGGGATGTTCTGGAAAAGGCAGTTGTTCTCTTTGAAAAAGGTGAAGGTATAGCAATAATGTCCGTTATCTCTATAAATAATGCATTAGCTGAAATGAAGGCCTGGGTAGAATTTTTTTCCCTAGTGTTTTAAGAGTTTTTCCTTAGTTGATGACTCCTAAAGGGTATCTGCAAGTCAATCAAAAACTGTATTTTTCATTGCTGGAAATGTGGCCAAAGCACTCAGTGGCTTCCATTCCTCACTTCTGGGAGCTGTCCTTCATGCATATGAATTGTCTGTTTGAAGAAAGTTGGTTAAAATAAAAGGACTTAATTATCAAGCAGAACAAATGAACAAAGATGTTTAATTAAATAAACCCAGAAACCTCAAGGAAAGAGAGAAATCTATAAAACAAGTGAYGGCAGCCAGATTAGTCAGCAGTGGTGCAAGGGTTTGAAAGTCCCTAATGATAGTAGAGGTACAAAGGGAGGAGGAGAACAACATTTTTTGCTCAGCCAAGCCTGCAAGCAACAGAATTATTGAACTAGAAAGAYAACCTGTCCTGCTTCACAGGGCCACTGCAGAAGGCAACATTCAGCAGCCTCTGCCTGCATTTTGCAATGAGCAGACACTTAATGAAGATCTCCTGTAAGAAAGATACTAATACTGGATGAAAGCTGTCTTGCTGGGCATGTTGCTCATCCTGTAGCTTGAAGCTAAATCCTTTAGCTAAAAGCACAGCCAGGCAGCAAGTGTCTGCTATTGATGGTTATTTAAGCCATCAATAGGCTGCAGTATAGGTAACTATTAACTGTGATGTTAAAACAAGCTTTGGAGTTGTTAAACTCTAATGTAAAATGAATTGATTAATCATTATTAAACAATTGGTTCTTTATGATCTGTGAATTCACCTTTGCTATTAAATGAAATGACAGCTTGTGTCTGTCAYGGCATCCACACCACCACTGTGTACAGAAGGGCACCTTGCTCTGCCCAGCCACCCATTGAACACCCTCCTGCTCTGCCTGGCTTGATCYCTCCCAAAGGAAAAAAGAGATTTGCACCTTTCCCATCCTGCCACACTGAGTAAAGTCTGTAGCTCCACCCTCCAGCCAGGAGCAGACATCTCACTGTCCTGAGGGGTGTTTTTTCCATTGACTGAAGATACATCACAGAATTCTACATACTGTCCAAAAGCAATCCCACTAATTATTCACACAGAGTGAAAACCAAGGGCTTTTTAAAATGTTTACTTCCCCTTTATGGCTGGCAAATTGGTTACAGGTTCAGCTCCATTGAAATCACCAGCAAAGGACAGTCAAATTACTTTTACAGCATGAAATGCAGAAAACAAAAACTCCCTGCTAATTTAGTTGGGTCCTTACAAGTGCTTCAGAGATTTTGTTAGCAGTGGTGCTAACATTATCATCTTGTGCTGCTTAAAACCCAACACATTTCTCACTATGTTTTCAAACATAACACTTGATTTTATTTTTAAATACTGATGTGGCCTGTGAAAATTTCTTGGAAATCTCCTTTGGAAAGGGCAATACTGAGTAATTCTGGTTTTATCTTTTAAGACCTTTCAAGCACTGTGTGTGTTTTTCTCTTCTGGGAGAAAGATTTATCTTGCTTCAGAGAAAAAGCAGGTTCTATTAAGAAAAGTGATTAGCAAATGCTTATATAACTTGCCAAAATATAAAATTAGACTCTTATTTTCAAGCTGCTGACCYACTAGATTTCTTTGTGTCATGTGGAGTTCTAACACAATAGTAACTGTGAAAGTGCTGCTAAAATTAGAGCTGCAAAACTTGACTGCTTCATTTTTCACTTTCCTGTGTGACACAACAAAACCAGAGGGTCTGGCAGCGCCGGCGGCGCAGGGGAAAGCTGGAGTGGGATGGATCAGGCAGGAGCAGGAGGGGCTTGGCTTCTCCCAGAGCACTGAAATCTGGCTCTGCTACCACAAGGAGCTGTTTTTACTGGACTGTCTGGGTGGAGGGTAAAACCGCTTCAATTTTCAGCAGAGCTGAGCATCTGCTGCTTTTAACTTCTAAAAGCACTGAGAGCATGTGGATACACAAGATGCTATTTTGGAGACTTTATTCAGCCAAAAGCTAACCACACCCAGTATCTGCATGATTCTGTGAGGCAGGATAATTCTCTTTGGGATTATCTCAATTTCACATCAGGTGATCATACCTGCAGGGCCCTGAACCACCAAATTCTTTAGGTTGCAGACAAACAGCCCAGAAAACCTAAACCTGGGTCTCTGGGCAGCTCTCCAGAGTCACCTCCATGAAAACAAGTTTCACTGGGATTTGCAGCAGGCTAAATTAACTGCAATTCAAACTTTTCTGTGAATAATTCACTGCCCTGTTACATATGTGACTGGTCAAATAAATTTAATATTCCAGTCATATAAATCAAATTAAATAAACCCAATCCATGTATTGCAATCTCATTTGGAACATGCTATTATTTTAATTTATCTTGTAACCTCTCAGACTGAATAAAAATAATATACCTATTCTAATCTCCTTAAGGGAGGAAAGGTGCTGGAACAAAATGTTTTCCACTCTGAAACTAACTGACAGATCTATTTATTCTTCCATGTATTGATGGTGGAGAAAATACAAATGGAGTACAAATGGCACATTTGTCTGATCATAAGCCRTGGATACCCAGTCTGGCTGAGGCTGCAATAGGCTGAAAGTGGCAGCCCAGGACCAGGAGGGTGATACTCTTTGCAAGGGGCAATGATGTTAGCAAAGCCCAGCCATGTGCTCATCAGCCTTGTCCTTATTTTGCTGCCAGAAAAATGCTCAGAGAAATTCCTGTTGCAAACAGCTSTGTCACCTAACAGTGATCCTGTGCAGGGTCACTCAGGGTGTGCAGCCAGGGCTAGGGCTCTTGGTCTTATAATTGCATTTGGTCATTTGTAACTGGTGGTCAGCATCTGTGCAAAGTGGGGTGCTTTTTTCCCTTGGGCAGAGAATGCATCCTCCCTTCTGGTGCCTCTCTTGGCTGCCGCAAGCTGACCTTAGGGCAGGACTTTCTCAGCCCTCAAGGGCCCTCAAAGGCACAGCAAAGGCTGGGCAGCATTTGAAAAACATGAAGCTCACAGTCATTTCATGCTAGACCTTGCCTAGTCCAACCCCAGWAGCTAATATACTGAAATTCATCATACACAAAATAAGCACAGCAATATCAATAACCACTAGAAAACACAGCAGTAATGATAAATATTAATCTAGAGAGGTGCCTAATAGATGATAAAGTTACAGAGAAAGCAGGTTACCTAWTGCACAGCTAATGGCTGCTTGCAGTAACAAAATTACAAATAAATGATAAACTATTAGAACCTGATCTGTGCTGTCTCTAGAACAGGGAACCTTTGSAGTTGTTCTCCTTGGGGAGCGTGGGGCCACCAAGGCAATAGCCTGATCTACCTCAGCCACGGGTCTGTCCCAAATCCTGCCTGCTGTGGCAGGATCAGCATCTGYTRCCTGYACCCAAGTTCTGACATTTTGCCATRGGATGTACTTCCAGAAGCTCTTGGCAGTAGGCAGCTTCTGACCCATTTTTTGGTGTATGTAACACAAAATTTTATTCAACTGAATACATGTTCAGGGTAGTATAAACCTCAGCTTTGCTTCATATCTAGAAGAGAGCACCCCTTGAACTGATCAGATGCTAAAGACAGTGAAATAACAACAGCCTGATTCATAGCTACCAGTTTGTAAATATTTACATTGTAAATAAATAGCTGAAATAGGCTGTTTATCCCAGGGAAAAAAAAACAATGCTTCATAAGTAAAATCAAATGTGTGTTATGCATTACAATTCTCACATTTCCCATTCTATCAGCATCAGTTTGCATTTCTAAGTTTCAATCTGGTGAGAGTACTTAGGAATCTTGTTGCATTTATGGGTTGCTTGGGATTGCTTTACTGATGCAATGCTAARACAAAAACAAAAACCCTCCCCCGTAAGGGCTACTCAGGCACTGATATATTTGAATGTACTTTGGCAGATTTTTCTRTAACAATCTGCTTGCAAATAAATGAACAGTTTTAAACCTACATAATGAACTCTTTGTTCTTTAACAGCTTTACATTACTTAAAGCCTTTCACCCAGCTTAGTCTGCAAGTTCTTTCAAAGCATTTTCTTTTGGATACAATGATGTCTGAAGAGGGATGTAAAGGTTAAAATGCAAAATAATAAACTGCTGAGCAGCTGGAAATTGCACAGAATGAAGGTGCCCAGGCTAAAACAATTCCTCCTTTGATTTATCAACCATCCCACTTTTTCCATAGAAATAATTGCCAGTAAATTGTGCTGGTATCAAGAGGAGGCATTAGCACGGCTGGACAAATACACCAGCTACTGCACTTTGGATGTGGCTGCAGATCCTTCATGGCCCCAGAGCACAGCAGTGCAGGCCAGCCAAGCCCCTCTCCTCCCCACAGATAAAGGAGACCTTGATGTAAAACCTGGGCATAGTCATGGAGTTCTGCCCAGAGCCCTTCAGTGCCAGCAGTCCTTCAGGGCCATGTGGGCAAGATTGCCTCACCACAGCTCCTGAGATAAAACAGGAATGAAGGGCTTAAAACCCCCCATACAGACACAAAGGGCTTCCCACAGGGCTGGACTGAACAAATAGGGATTAAATGGATGCATTAGCCAATATCCTGCTGAATGGCTTGGGCTCTTTGCTCAGTTTCTGATGGATAAATATTTTGGTTTAACACTGCTATTACTTAAATGCCAATACATAAAGTCAAAGAGACTTCACTGAGTCATGAATGTCTCAGGTTTAAAGTCAAATGGCACTGTTCTCTCTCTTAACTCATATAGCTTTTGTTTTAAGACCAGAATTAAAGAGATATTTAATCCTAGCCCTTCCTTACCTTACCTATTCACACAGC
Organism: Cardinalis cardinalis; assembly: GCA_014549065.1. NCBI lineage: Eukaryota > Metazoa > Chordata > Aves > Passeriformes > Cardinalidae > Cardinalis > Cardinalis cardinalis. The sequence goes on along the minus strand of JACDOX010000045.1, from coordinate 4,334,755 downwards.
TTTTGTTAYAGGGATGGTGCAATCACTGGGGGATACATTGTAAACCTGTACTTTGTGAAATAGTGGTGAGCTGGTAACTGAATGCAAGATTCTTCTCTTGCTAACAAGTGTTGCTCAAGTAGTTCTCTTTTGATAAAAAGGCAAAAAAACCCTAAACCCAAACAAAAGGCATGGGAGGAAATATTATAGCTGTGTTTCCATCCCAAGGCTGTAGAAGTCATTGATTAAACTTCTGGGAAGTCTCATTAATACATCAGCTCTCCCTGAACTCCCCAGTGACATGCATGATAAAATCAATTTTCTAGCTTTTTGAGGACTGGATAGCCCTTTAGAACTGATGGAGCAGAGTTAAGGGGACACCACTGAATTGCTGCCCGGGAGCTTCAGATGATGTTTCACAATCACATTTAGCTGATTTTCTGATTCCTGGAGCTCTTGGACTGGGTCCTAGAAGTTGTGCAGTCTCTGGAGAGCCCCTTGCTGACAAGTCTCCTACCACACCAGTGCTTTATCTCTCCCAGTTTTGGTCCTGCTGAGACAGCCAGTGCCAGCCTGCTGCTGCCATTGGCTCACACAGACCCCCTCAGCCCTCTGGAAATGGGAAGCAAACTGGCTCAGATAAGCCTGTGTGTAGGGAGGGCTGGTGTGCTATACTGTAGGGATCCTGGCTGACCTGATCCTGGTCAGAGGCTCAGCCTGCCCACCCACCACCACATCCTGCTGGCAGCCCAAGCAAGGTCGAAGCGTGCCTTTCCTGGGGCTAAATAAAGCACCAAGCTCCACCTAAAACCCAAACTCTTTGTGTAACACCTCTCCATCCTGGCTGAGGGAGCCAAGTGAATGACTCAGGTCTGTCAAGAGGCAGTGGAACTCATCCTTCTCTGCTTTTTGTCATCCTCATCCTGAAATGAATGGCAAAGCTCTGAAGAGGTTTTTCTGCCTGTGGGTCAGGCCAGCCATGCCGTGCCATGATGTGTGCCAGGACTGCAGAATTTGAAGATAATTCTAGCCAAATTTCTCACAAATTCTTCTGGGAACATATATGTCACTTAGAGGCACAATTCATACACTTATTTTTCCTTTCTCTTACTGGATCAAGCAAGCACTAAGCTAGAGGCTGAAACACTGGAAGGAGGGTTATCTCCTGTCTATAGTATTTTTTAAAATCACAAGCCTTTAAGGCTGCCCTGGTATCTCCCAACCCTGTGGAAATCAAGTTCTCATCCATTTTTGTCATGTGCTCTGTGTCCCCTGGTCCTGAGAGCAAAGTGAAGCAGAACCATTTTGTAATGGGCTGAGAGATGGATGATTGCAGGATGTCAGAGCACAGGCATCATCTGTGTGTCACCTCTGTGCCTGGTGACTTCAGAGCTTTTCTCTTTGCCTGACAGCTGTAGTCTCCTTGCCTTGATCCTTAGGAAACGTATGGAGCAATAAGATTGGGAATTAAATTGWGCAGGGGAATAAATTGGAGGGCATGACTAAAGATCTCCTGCACACTGGCAGCTTGAGGGGCTCAAGGAATCTTTTTTGTTTGAGAAACTGAATGGAATTGAAAATGGTTTTGTGCGTGCAAATTCATGGTGACACCACTGATTATGATATCAGGAAATAAGAAGCTGAAAGAATATATTTGCTGATATTAKAGTTACACAAAATATAATGTCAGTCATTCTTATCTGCACTGTGAATTCCACCAGCAAAGGGATCTGAATATGACCAGAATTATAGTGCCATGTGTGGTCATTTAAACCTGGAATTTTTGTTGTGCATACAGAGAATCCCCTACCACATAATAAAGATGGACCTTTTTTTGAGTTTATTTATTTTTATGGAAATATGCCCTAAGAGTATGATCTGCCTGTTATACTCGCAGGCTAACAGGATCAGAAATCATTATCTAAGGTGAGAAATAACTTACAGTGACATGCAGAACTGAGCTCGTACTGACATATTTTCCTTAAAAGTTACTTGTAACATCATGTCAAATACTTATTAAACAGCAGAAATACTTGTTAACATTGCACAGTGGCATGGAAGAGTTAATAATGGGAAAATATTTTTAAGCTGGAWTTATTTTTGCCCAAATGTTCTCATTAGGAAACCTATTTCTGACATCCATCAGCCACAGAGGTTCACTTATAGTCTGGTTAAAARCCTATATTGATGAGAAGACTCCCTTATTTCAAGGAAGTTTTGGCCTGAATTTCATTTTATTGGCTTAAATAGCAAGGTATTCTGATGTTTCTTTTGCTTTTGTATTACACTTGTGGGKTTTTTTTGTCCTGGGTTATATATTGTACCATATATATAATGCCTGAATTTCCAAGTGCCTTGGGATACACGTGTCAGAATGACTGGTATTTCCTCAGTATTTCTGGTTTGGTTGGGWCATGGGGATGGGTTTCCATACACAGTGGCATAATTAGAAAACATGGATCAAGCCCTACAAATGTTTTGATAGCAGCTTTGACCAAAATCAGTTTAGATTGATGACTGRGCAATTTATATGTTATCAAGTCTTGGTGACTGGTGCTGGGGTTTGCAGCGGGATGCAGTGATGCATCAATCTTCCAGGCGCTGTAGTTTTCAAATTCCTTCCTAATTACCCAAACCTCGTTGGAAAAGCCTCCCTAAAACAGCAACAGGAATCCTTTTCATTCAGCAGCTCAGAGACCTGTGCAGGGATTACTCTGAGCTCCAGTATTAGGACGAAGCTGGGAAGGTTGGTTTTCTTTTCTTTTAGACATAGGCAGAAGCATTTCTGGAGTGCCATAAGCCCAAGTTCTCCTTTCCTGTGACACATCTGGGTTACGGTGAGCTGCCCCGAGGCAGACGGCTGCTGCTGGTTGTGTAACATTGCAATCCAGCAGCCCTGCACAAGGGAGCCAAGGAAGGAAAACAYAGAGGAAGAAAAAGAAATCACTTAGGAATTTAAAACAAATGATACAGGGGATAGGGAGGATGGAAGGGTGTTTTCCATCCTGCAGCGGGTAGAGGAAATGTCACCCATTGCTGYTTTTCCTCGGCTAAAATGGGTTTTTTCAACAGGGCTGAGGCRGCCAAGCAGGGGATGATGTGGGTGAGTCCTTGGCCTGAGCCTCCCAGCCCCAAAGAAGGATCCACACGGTGCTGCTGGCCAGCTGGCAGGGCCAGCCCGGTGCCCACTGCGCTGTGGAGGAAGCAAAAAGCAAATGCTGAATCTTCTGTCTGGGGTTTTCCACACTCAGACCAGCAAGAGGAAGGAGATAACTGCTGCTGCCTTTGCCTTGCCCCTGGCAGCCTCAGGAACACTGGCACTGTGACACACTTGTGCCCTGGAAAAACATTCTGCTCTTTTCAGATTACATGAGCATTTACATTCACTCCACATTGGCAATTCCCTGTTATCCAGACCTTTTCTCTCAGCCCAGAGTACCTCAGCACATCACTGTACAAAACTGCTGCAGGAAACTGTTTTTCACATATTTAAATTCATATAAAACAAAGTCACCAACTGATAGCTGTAATATGAGCTGTGCATTCAAGCAGGTGCATCTGCATTTACATCTTTCTTCTGTCCACCTTCCCCCTGTGCTCTGCTTCRTACCCACCCCAGGTGCCTTTGCAGGGGTGGAGGAATCCAAGGAGCAAATGAARGAACCCTTTACCTCTAGGGACAAGACAACAAAAAGCAATGTGTATTTGCTGAGTGGTCCATGGGGTCACAAAATTCTGGATTACAGCAGCAGTGAACTGGCAGCTAGAGCTTTCCTCTCATGAGGATAAGTCACAGCTGCAAGGATCATTATTCACTGCTCAGAAATGTCATCCCCTAATAAAGCATTCACTTTCTGTGCTTAGATTCCTTTTAATGCTTTTGTCTTAGCAAAGAAAGAACATGAGTTAGTTTTCATTTTGGGTAGCCTCTGCTGGTAGCTTTATTAAAATGCAAACTGAAGAATGATGAAGCGGACAAGTGCTAAATAGAAATGGAGACACCAGCTAGCTTTGAATCACTTAAAACTTCTGAGAGAGAAAAAATTACACAGAAAGYTAATTCCGTAAGTTCTTAAAATTTGCAGAAAGTAGAAAATACTTATAACTTCCTTACCTTGACCATCAAATCTTTCACTGCGCTGTTGTTTAAAAACTCATGAGAAAGGAATAACAATTCCGTCTCAAAGACTGTGAAATGAAATGCAGATGTTGATTAGCAATTCTCTGTATGATCTCTCACAGCCTTCCTTGCCTAGCCTTGTAACACCATTGCTATTTTTAACCAATTCTTGAAGAATTAACACCAGAAGTCCTCTCCTGTCACTGTTAGGGACATCAAGGGAAGCACTATCATTAGATAACCTTATTGAAGGGCAGGTGATGAACGACACCAGTGGAACATGGCACGCGATGCTGGACTGCAGAGAAACCTCCCCAGCTCTGGTGGGGACTGCAGGGAAACCTCCACAGCTCCGGTGGGGACTGCAGAGAAACCTCCACAGCTCTGGTGGGGACTGCAGGGAAACCTCCCCAGCTCCAGTGGGGACTGCAGGGAAACCTCCCCAGCTCTGGTGGGGACTGCAGAGAAACCTCCACAGCTCTGGTGGGGACTGCAGAGAAACCTCCACAGTTAGTGGGGACTGCAGAGAAACCTCCCCAGCTCTGGTGGGGACTGCAGGAAAACCTCCCCAGCTCTGGTGGGGACTGCAGGAAAACCTCCCCAGTTAGTGGGGACTGCAGGGAAACCTCCCCAGCTCCAGTGGGGACTGCAGAGAAACCTCCCCAGCTCTCATGGAGGATGTGAGACTCTGCCTCATCTCTGCTGCAGTGCATGTGACACTATAAAAGTCCAGAGCCACTTCAGCCAAACAGGGCAGTTTTCCTTCTGCCTCCCATTTTCCCCCACCAAAGGGGTTCTTCTCATCACTTGCTGCATATTCTTCCAGGTATCAGCAGTAAATCTTCAACATTCCAARAGAGACCACCATACGTTGGTGGGATCACTCAGGGAACATGAAAACATTTACATGTCTGAGCTAGAAAATCAATTTCAATGCTGTCAGACATAATCTCTATGAAATTGTTCATATTACTACTTTCCAGAGAGACAAAATGCCTTTGAGCCTTCCTTGCTACTGAAAAATATTTTAGATAAGCTGTAAGTACATAGAAAGTTAATGGTAAACTATTTCTCTTTATTTTCACTGACATTACAGAGTAAGCAAAGTGTCACATATTTCAATGTGTGGTGACATTTTTTGGGTGGCTCCTCTCCTGAACAATGATTTATGCTTTGGAGGATGGGGGAGGCTTCTTTAGGTAATCAGAAGGGGGAAGATTTGGAGATGTGTTCTGGCCGGCTGGAGCCAAGACATGATCATGGTTCTGTCACAGGACATTAAAAAATAAAATCACAAGCAAAAAAAGAAAAACCTGTGGGCCCTAAGGTAGCTGGATATAGAGCTCACCTCTCCAGACATATTTTACTAGTGTTCATCATCTSCAGTGAATTTCCAATACAGCTCTGAGGCTGAAATTGCCATATTTTCAATTACTTATTTCAATGCAAATTGATCATCCTAATGCTTTTTGCACTATAAAAATCACAGCCAAGACTAAAGTGCCTTTTAATGATGCTCTGGTTTACAACTCTGAGATAGTCAGGAGACTGAGCTTTGGAAAGAATACCCAGGATCCATGGAAAATTTTCTGGTGTGCCAGTGGAAATGCAAGACTGACAATTTGGGTATAAGATACTTTGCTCTATAATTCCTACTAATTTTTTGAGTCTTTGGCATCTGAAARCACATGAGGTTATCAGTTTTTGGTAGAAATTCCTTAAAATCAGCATTCTGAAGCCTTTTTTGACCTCACCAATATCAAGTGACTGAAGAAAATTACATAATGGGAAAAACTCATTATTTTTAGCATCTTTTTAAATAGTGGTCTAAAAATAGTTTAGTCATAACCAGGAATGTGCACTTCTGTAAAACTCAAGAATTTGGCACAGGAATCAGCCATGTGATTAGCATCTGCTATGGTCCTTTGGGCTGAAATCTGGAATTTGTGCCCCATCTTACCCCATAAATCCAAACAGGAAGCACTTGACTAATTCTGCTGAGCACAGGAGTTTTAAAATATCTAGCTTTTTATTTTACCAAGGTGTTTGTTGGAGAAGACTAAGGAAAAGGATTATATGGGAATCCTCCCTGGCTGAGCATGACCATTGCAGACAGGATCCCTTAGTGCAGTGTGTGTTATTCTCTGAAACATTAATCTTGTAGGRTTTTAGTCCTTTTTTCCTTTTTTCCCACCTTTGATCAGTCCCATAAGCACTAGAGAGTGCTGACAGCAAGAATTTGTGTGAGCACAGCTCTGCCTTCCTTTCTTACTGATGTGTCCTTCAGTATTTCTTTTGGCTCTCCTAAGCTCCAGTTAATTCTGATCCTCCCCTCCTACTGGGAAATGATTTTGCCATATTTTGCTTATGTCCTTTCATATTTTAATGAAAGACATGGAAGATAATGGCTGAAATTGTACCATGGCAGAAGGACATGGTAGATGATGCTATTGTCTCCAGACACACTGGGTCTCTATAAATACAGAAAGTCTACAATTATCATTAGAAGATTTGTTAAAATTGAAAAAGCACTTCCCATTAATGAAAATCTCTCACTTCCCCTGTTATCCTTGGTGGAAACTGGCAAGCTGTTCCCTGTTCTGGATATTGTTCCCTTACCTCCATCCTGTTTTTCCTCCTTTCCTCCCATTTCCATTCCTGCCAAAGCCTGCAATGCCTTCACCATTGTGTTCCTCCTCTCATATCTCACAGAAAAAGATGTGGCTCATTAAGTGTGAAYATTTTTATTTTACCCAGATGCACTGTTTCTGTACCATTTTATTCCCTGAACACATCCCAGTGGCTGCGGGCACAGAGTTAAATGTCTGGGAGCTCGTGTATGCCCCTCACAGCCTGGAACCCCCCTTCCTCCTGCTTGGAGAGGAGCAGGTCAGGGGGCACAGCTGCAGCCATCATCACCTCTCCTTCACAGCTGCACCCTGCCAGATGTGGCCTTGGCATCAGCACCTGGATTTGCATCCAGGTGATTCTTCATAGGCTGCATCTGCTCAGAGATCACTGTTATATGTGTATGTGTATTTGCACRCAATATGCATGCACACACAGAGATATTTCCATGGATATGTATTTATGCATTTATAATTCCATATAAATATTCATTACATAAATACAGTTGCAAAACTTGGGACTAAATATCAAAACCTGGCCATGAGTCTTGGTGAAACTAGGCAAACTGTTTTGTTTAATAATTTAGGTTATTGAAAACATTCCATTTCAGGATCAAMCACTATTTAATTTTAATTGAATGAAGCTGAAGCTTGTAGGTTGAAGTCCAGGATTTYGTACTACACAGCAAGCATGAGCACMAAAATATTTGGACACTTCCAGGCACTTTTTTCCTCTGTTTTGAGCTAAGGAATTCAGTAGAAATGGTCCATTCCTACAAACAGTTTACCGTGTGAAGACTTATTTCCAGGGAATATATATGTTTGTTCCATGTAATATATGGAAAATTATGCATATTATAATTAAACCACATAGTTCATGTTCAGATTTAACTTTAGTCTGAAATTTGAAAAACTGAATACAAAACCTCAAAGATTTCATCTGCAATTGCCGGTAGGACACCTACAAAGGAAAAGCTTTCTCACTGGGTTTTTTTTCAGCTCTATCATGATCCAGGAGAGAAGAAATGAGTAAATACACACAGTTGTCTGAACACCATCGTGTGTACAGGAATGCCCAGTTTTTCAGTGATACAGGGAATGACTCATTCCTGCCCTGCAGAGATCAGAAACCCAACKCAGGGAGCAGGAGTCCCTCTGCTGCTCTAGGCTCCTCTTCATCCATGGGATGAGAAATGTCAGCCCATGGGGAATGTTTTCCTTAAATCTCAGCCATCATTCAATACTGTGGTTTATCCACTTCTGAGGAACTGCCTGCTCTGTTCTGGGGCAYTTGACTGAAGCATGACAGGACTCCCAAAACAGTGTAATTTAAAGTACAATTTTGGCCAGTCAGTGTCAGATTTCTTTCACAGAGATTACAGAAACRTCTTTTCATTTCTTATTTTCTTAGAGCTAGGAGTAACTGGTTGTTAGTGCATCTCAGAAGCTGTTGTGACTCAGGGTCCCCAGCACAGGGGGAATAAAATAACAGAACACGCATGCAAACAGACCTTTGAATTTATATTGAATATACAGTTAAACATCTTCACATTAAAAACCTGTAGTCATGCAATGTGGGTGACACAAGAATACCCCAGAAATGTTTGGCATYCAGTCTGGAGCCACAGACAATTGATAATCATATATTAAAAAATCTGCAGTTATGCATACATGGAATTTACCTGCAGATACCTTTGGGGCAGTAATCMGTCAGCTGTGGAAAATCTGCTCTGCTTACTGCTTTTTGCGTCCCATATCTTAACATACAGATGCTTAGGAATCAATTTAGGAACAGAAATTTAGCTACCAGTTTTCAGAAATATTTCTCTAACTCTTTGTGTGGAAAGGTCTCTGTGCTGCTCATTGTATCATCAGTTCTGAGCTTCTGAGACAAGCAGAAACCCCACTTGCAGTCTTTCAGACACAGAGCATTCACATTACTGGGTTGAATTTCAGGTTATGCTTTCATTTATTTTTCCCTTTCATCTGTATTGGGATGTTAGTCATCAGGGTTATCCAAGCAATGCAGTGTATTCACAAGCTGCCATGTGTCCAGAGTGAGGTAGAAAAAATACAATTCAGAGAAGTATTAGTAAAGCAGTGGTAAGTATCTACATAAATGTAGATTTTTAGCCTAACATAAATAGTCAATGGGTATTATAAAGTTGTTGGATTTCTTTTCTTTGCAATATACCATATTCTTGAGATAATGGGATTAACCTAGAATTGCACACAAATCCAGCTATGAAGCACATTCAGCATTGCAGAGGTGAATGCCACTTGGGCATTGTTAAGCATTTCATTTCTGCAGAAGCTTTGCTGCCCAAGGCCAGACACATTACCTGACTTGGCAAAATCCATCTGGGTGCTTTCCTGCTAAATGATCTTTTCAATTCTGGCAGTTCATCACAAATTTAAACACAAAATTCTGGAAACAATTTTGTTTAGTGGTGTTCATGATAGCTTGCTTGATGGTGGAAAGAGTCAAAGTCATTATGCACAGCAAGTACTCATTTCTGCAGTCARTTTTACAGGAGCTTAGAATGCAAGATGCAAACACTTTGCAAGTAAAGCTGAGAATTTACAGAATCTTTGTAAATGTGTTGGAATTGTCCAAAAGCAGTCTGTAGGGGTCCTTTCCCCACTGGAAACCCCCTTTTGTCTCAAGACCCCAAGTGTGTCCTCCCAGCTTGTAAACACTGGGGCTTGTGCCAGATGCATGCAGCACTCTTGGAGCTCCTCACTCCTCTATCTTTGTGTAATTAGAAATAATAAATTATTTGTTGGTACTCTGCCATTCCTTCCCTGTCACACCATCATGCACAGCACATCAGTTGTAAAGTTAGGGAGAARTGATGCTTTTCATGAAACATAGATAATTTTATTGACTCTCTAGTTAATATCCCCCTAAAATCTTGGGCTTCTGTGTTCAGGTAGTATGATGTACAGTTCAGTGGTTTGACTTCCTCAGAAAGGTTTACCTTGCTCATAGGTCCTACCAGCCTGTTGGTCCAAGGCTTAAAATAGAGCTGTAAATACCACTTTTCTTGGAAGAATGCAGTGCTGTTAAGCTGTTACTCTGTGTAAAAAGAACAGAACTTCCAAAGAAAACATTCTGCTTAATTTGGAAAAAAATAACAGGGAAGCTATGGAATCAACAAACAGGCTTCTCTCCCTTTGGCCTGGGTTCCTGCTGTGAGCTGGGCTAAGGGAATCAGTGGTGTCCTGACTAGCAATGGAACAACTGTTATCCACCCTTCCCCTCCTCAAGCAAAGATGATTTTCTCTGATTTTTAAAAATGCAAACAGCATTATTACTGAGTGGATATTGAAGATGTTTTCCTGCCCTGCAGCCTCTGAGGCTGGATATCAGTTCCCTAAGGAAGCAAGAGCCTTGCGTGGATGTGAGTCTGCTTTCTTTAGGGACTGGGTCTGTTCTCCCAGAGAGCAGATGAGCAGCAAGACGTGCATTGACCTCAGGGAGCTGCAACAGGGAGAGCTGCAGTTGGTTTGGGGCMGTCTCCCACAGGTGCACCCACTGCAGCCCCAGCTGCACCCACAGGTGCTCTTGYCTCTGTCACCCCAGTGTGTCCCAGCTCCTGCTCCTGAGCGCACAGAGGCGCAGAGCTGGCACTGGCACCGGGCAGCGTTTCCCTGCAGCCCTCTGCTGGCAGCTCTGTCTTCCCATTAGTCTCAGTCAGTTACTTAAAAGGCTCAAGAAGGTCTTCTTGACATCAGCAGGCTGGAGTGGGAGCAGTTTGTGTGAAATGGGGATGTCAGCCCAGAAGCAGTGCGTAGAAGTGCGCTGAGCAGTCACTGGAACGAGCGGCTCACTCTGGGGCTGCATCAGACAAAGGCACCCGGGTGCTTCACTGAGATAATGGCAAATTAACTTCCTTGGGCTGAGGCATTAAATCCAGGCACAGCTGCCCCACTCCCAGCTCGTGACTTGGTTTATATTTTTATGAGCTGTCCAATGGTTATTAAACTTAATGCCCTTGCTATTCAGCACAGAATTGTTATGTCACAAAGAAAGAGTACTGGAAGAGGAATACACTCTGGTGTTGTGAAAAAGGGATGAGCTTCCTGGGCTCTCTGCAGCACCATGCAYGCTGCAGGTGAGGAGCCAGGGATGGTGGGATGAGCCCTTCCCTCACTCCCTGAATGGGCTGGTGGCTGCCATTCTGCAGTGGCAAGGCTGGGTCAGGGCAGCCAAAACAGGGGAGTTGTTTGCAGAGWGAGTCATACCAGAAGCAATTGCTCCCTAGAACAAAAACCTGGAAAGGGGTACTGATGGAAGGCTTTGCAGGTGTGCAAGCATTGAAGAAGATTATGGAAGCCCACCACAGTTTGTTGWAAGCTTGCAGGAGCATAGAGGGAGGGGCAGGGCACTGTATGAGCAGAACATCTGGAAACCTTGACCCAGGAGATAACGATGTTGACTTTGCTCATTGTTGATTGGCAATTTTTTCAAGAAGAATTGTGAAAGAGGAGATTATGGTTGCTAAGTAAAATCTGCTCTTTCCAGAAAGTTCTGTTTATCCAGGATTCATGCAGGTTTTGGCATKATTGCCTCATGTTTTGCACTTGGAATAGATTGTTCTTTCAAACATGCTGAATCCCACTCCAGCATCCCAGACCACAACCTGCCACACGAGAGGTATTTTAAACCCCTAAGCCTGGACAAATAGACTTTTCTTTGCTCACCCAGATTCTGTGCATGACAGATTTTTGGATTTTTCTGAAAATGAAAAGGTCTCAGTGTAAATGCCTTGTCTCAGGGAACCTCAGCATATGGTGGTCCCAGCACTGCACCACGTACCAGGCGCCCTCTTGCCTACATCTGAATGAATAACTAACATTTGCTTTAAATTTTCTATGCTAATGGCAGCAGCAACAGTGAAGATTGTTTAAAGTTTCATATTTTGTAGCTGTCTAGAGGGTTTTTGGTGAATCATTGAAGTGAAAATCTTTGTGTAAGATCATTGCTAAGTTATGCACATCTTAGCTCTCCTCAGCAAGTCTCTGACATTTCTACTGAACAAGCTCCATCATTAAGGTGATATGCAGCCTCACAGGCTCAATGAGCAACCCTACCCCCAAACCSAGCCCTAGAAATTTGAAAATCTTCCATCTGATTGTTTTTCAGTGGGCTAATGCCTCATGTAGCACGCTTTCTCTTGCATATTGCAGTTCTGTTGAACACTTCATCTGGCACTTCACATTGTTGTCTTCATTTCGTCAGATTTTTTTCTCATCTTCGCTTTTCTAGGAACTTGAGCCATTTCTGCCATTGAGGTTTCTGCATGGGTGCAGGAAAGTGTTGCCTTTACACACAGCGATGGTAATCTTTTCATGTCAATTTGGAAATAGACTGTCTACGTTTCAAATTCTGAATTAATTTTCATTGCTTGAATGTTCCTGTGCAGATCTCCTCTGTGACGAATCAGCTTTGCCACCAATTTTGTGTCTGACTAGGTTGTTTATTTCAGTGCCTTGTTTTGCTCAGTCTTTCTGCCACAGCAATATCTGCAGTGCTCTCCTWACATGGCCCTCCTCAGTTGTTACTCAGCCATCAGGGAATCACCAGTTGGGATTTTTCTTGGAGGAAATGTGGACCAATGCATTTGATTTTCACAAGGTCACTAGAATGCGACCACAATAACTGGGATGTCACCAAAATATCCATTCAGGACCTTGATCAAAAGGTGGGACAGTACTCCTTTGTATACTAAAAGTTGCTGACTTAAAAGATATTTTGTAAGCTTTAGCAAATTTGTGAAAGTGGGGTACTTTTGGCAAGGAGGGAATATATAACTTTCTGCAAGGCATTAAATGCTCAATTTTAAAACCTTGCAAATGATTTCAGTAAACACCCCCACAAACCCCTGAGCCAACAAGGATTTTTGAAAAGCAGGCTCAGTATGGCACTGGACACAGATATCGAAACTGTTGCTTAATACTGCTTTTCCCTGTGTTGTAAATAAGAGAGACAGATACCACAGGACAGAAAATCAATTGGACATAGAAGGATGAAAAGTTGAAACACTTTCACTGCAGAAAGTGAAAAGCTGAAACACGTTTGGTCTTGCTGGTTGGTCCTGCTTTATACCAGATAAACATTTTGTTAACCCACCACTGCTCGTAACAACAGACACAGCACAGGGATCTTCTCTCCCACATATCCTTCACTACCATCCATCATCATTTAAAACAGAGARGATTAAAATTTCCACTAGACCTCTTCATTTAATTGGTCTTATTTTTTTGGTTCTGATGAGAGCTAAAACAATACATGAGCTTATCCAAAGATTCCCTGCCCATCAGAGGAGTGTGACATCCATCCAGATAAAGGACAGGATGCTCCATGGGGATTGGGTATAAAACAGTTGCTTCTTGATGATTAGCTGGTTTAATGCAGAGAATCAACCAGCATTTATTTAGAAGGTCAAAATCTCTTTGTGAGCCTGCTGTGGCAGAGACAGTTCTCACCATTTGTTTTCCATTAAAATTCAATTTGTTGTCTGTCAATAAAATGCGCTTCTGTTCCCAAACTAACTGCTCCCAGAAGTCATGTGAAACTACCTGTTCCACACATTATTTTGTGCCCACCTTGGGTGCCTGTGAAGCATATGGGAAAGGCAGAATATCAGGGCTAGCCAGCAGGCAGCAGGCTCTGAGCCGTGGGTGTTCAGCTGCCTTCCTGGGAGAGAGAGAAGGGAGGGAAGGTACTGAATGCTCTGCTTTGGCTTCCTCTGACCTCATCCTACCTGATCTCTTAAACCAACCTGCTGATGGAATGAAAGTGGGCCTGCCAGATGGGCAACTGGAAGCTGTTTTTTAATATACTTCAGGGTATGAAATATACTGAAACTAAATTATGATAACTGCTAGTGGCYTAAATCCGCTTCTTCTGGGAGGGAAAAGGAGAAGAAAAACATGGCAAGACCAAATTTCTGTTCAAATTTCCAGAACAGTTTGGATAATTGTTTCCAGGGGACAATGACCATGTAAGTGACATGGGTTGTTTGAAGTACCTGTGGGAAAGGCTCTGACAAGGGACAGACACAGGAGGACACAGATGGCACTTCTAATGTCTACAGTGATTTCTACATGGAAATGCATCATCACTCAGACTGTAACCCAACCAAACAAATGAGAAGCCAGAGTATGCAAGCCTACAGATTGCAGGGCTTTTGAGGTTTTCCAGCTCTGCTCTTTGTCATCTTGGAGATGCTTTTAACTATTTGCCTGCTGGTGGCCAATAGGATTCCTTGACAGCAGCATCTCCTAGAGCCTGAGGGCCAGCACAGAGAGCTGCCAGGGTCTTGTACAGCAAATGTCCTTTCCACCCTCAGTTGCTCATCGCTCCTKTGTTGGACACTTTCTGGAGAACACATTGTCACTAGTGCTGGTGAGATGTTCATGTACAAATCCTCCAGGTGAAAAGGACAGTCTGGGTGAGCAGAATGGTAATTTGTCTCTGCTGGGAATAGTAAAAGCAGCATTTGGCACCTGGGTGTTTGTCCTTGTTTTCTTTTCAAAGAACCYTGTCCTTCCAAGTGCCTCACCTTGTTTGTTTTTCCACCATCTGAAAAATGGAGCTCCGTGAAATGATGCATATCAGATGCCCCAAACAGAGCGAATCTGCAGCAGGAGAGATGCCCTCCAAGCTTGGAGCAGGTATAACCAAGACTTCCTGAGTGACTGCTGCATTCATCCAGGAAAGCTTCTGTCTGACAAATGTGTTTGACTTCTCTGAGCACATCAGGGCGTTACTGGAGAAGTGTGGCCTAGAGGACATCATCCATCATGCTTGCAGGGAAGCATGAGACAGTGTTCCACMAAGGGAGTGTGATTTACAAAGTAGGTATAAGGAAACTATTGATATCAATTAAAAATCAGATTGGCAGTTTGAAGGAGAGGATAGGRATGAGACRTAAAACAAAAGCAGAAGGCTGGACGCAGCTGGAATTCTCTGAATAATGTTCAAAGTAACCCTAATCTAATCTCCCTGACTACTTCAGACATTGAAAAAAGAGAAAGCAAATGTGTAGAAGCAGAGTAAGCCTGACTAAAATGAAATTACATACTGTTATTCAGCAGGGCAAGGGAACAGAAGGAAAAAGCCATCAGGAACCATACTCCACGAGCCATTTATAAAACATAATTTGGAGAACAACTCATCAGAGCAGCCTTCCACAGGACTCTGCATCAGCAGCAGAAGTGCCCTGTCCCCCTGGGAGCAGCCTGGCCAGCAAATATGGACTGAGCCAGTACATTGCTCTGCTCTTGCAACGTATAAATCTAGCACAGGCTTACTGCAAGGTGTGTAAGGAGACCTTCTAATAAAATGGCTTTACCAAAGTATCTGACTGTATCTGGCTTGGACATTTTGGCTGGAGGGTGCCTGCATGCCCCTGCTGCATATTCMCTTGCACAGAGGCATTTTGCACAAAAACCTCTGCCATGAGCTGGTCCACTCAYAGAGCCCAGCACAGGAGGGGGAGATTTGGGCAAATGTAAAAGGGTGGGATTTAGTCAGAGTCCTTATAGCACTGTTTGGGGAAGAAGGATTTTTTTTTCCTATCAGGGGGATTTAAACACATAATAGCCCTCATAATCATTGCMTGATCTCTGCATCCTAGTTCTGGTGCACTGAGGTGAACACTCCATTCTYACCATCACAGAGAAGCTTTCCTGAGTTTTTGTCAAGGCAGGCAGCAGGGAAGCAGCACTGGATTTGTTTTGGCTGGAAACAGTTGGCCTTTTGGACCAGCATGTCTTACAAGYAACCATCACTTGGAAGAGGAAGGCAGAGCTGCACGTTTCCTAGGACCTTTAAGACATCCAGATGGGGAATTTTTCATTGCTGGAGCTCAGGAAACCTGGGTCAGCTCCACAGTCCTGTCTCCTGCATCTCCTTCCTCGCCATCCTCTCTTTGGGCYAGAAGATCTCTAGAGATGAACTCTTTCTGGGGTATTGTGCCACAATTTTGCAAATGGACTCCTGACCCTTGTGGCTGTGCAGTGCTACCAAGTGACCCCTCCCTGAGTGGTTCTGGTGGTCCCTCCTTGCCCCCTTGCAGGTGCTGGCCAGGGGTAATGCTCCTCCCTGTGTGCACCATGCGTTGTAGCAAATGTTCACCTCTGCCAAGAGCACACGTCCCAAAATGGCAGAGGGAAAGGCACAACAAGAAATTTCCTATTTTTGCTCCTAAAAGGCTGAGGGTGTGAAGCTTGAAATTTGTGCTTGTTTTCTGTTTTTTTCCAATGCCTGATTATGGCCAAGAATTTTGTATAGACACAGCAATTTACTTGGATTGATGGTCCTTGTCTCCCTCGTGACAAATGCCATGTCTGCCAGACACTTGGCTCTAAACAGCTTTACAATCATTCTGCTTTTTTTTAAGTTTAAATGCCCACTAGGGAAAAAATTAGTTTGTGATTTAGACTGGCCTTGGCTGAGTTAGTTCATTCCTGAGCAAGAGTAAAACACAAAATGAATACACTACTGTGGGAGGCATGAGAGCTCCTCATAAAGAACTGCTAAAGGGTGGATTTAAATTCACATCAAGAAAAACAATTAGAGAAGCATTTGGGGCAGGAAGGTAATGTTAGAAAGCAGATATATCCAGCAAGTGTGTTGTGAGAGTCCAGGCTGTGTCACAAGGACAGTGAAAGACAGAGGGAGCACAAGTGAGGCAGGGAGGGATGAAGCCTTGGTTTTCCTGCAGTCACCAGGAGCAGTGTGGCAGTGTCTCTCTGAGGTGCTGCATCAGCATCAGTCTCTCATGAAGCTGCACAGTTTAAAGAGAAACATTCTCCTTGGTGTAAGGACACCAGCGTATAAATCACCTGTGGAAGCAGGAGCTGCGTCTGACCCTCCAGGCTTTATTAGTGGGAAAAATTAACACTAGTTTTAGAGCATGGAGGACAACTGGATGCTTGAAGGACCTTTCTTCATACATCAGAAGTSTCAATTGCTGCTGCCTCACAGGACATTGTATTTGAGATCTCTTTTGGGGGAGAAAAAGTGCRGGTCATGCAGCAGAGAGAGCAACATGGTAAGGAATGTCGGCACAGAGGCTTCCCAGGGTGGGGTCTCAAGTTAGGAGCAGAAGCCACCCACACCCCATGCAACAGGACTGAGCTGCAGCTGATCCCTCCTCCTCCATCCCTGTGCCAGGCACAGCTGCCTGACACCAATCTCTCACGTGGCTTTCACCTTCAGTCTGCTGCCCTCGGTGCTGCCCACAGCCTGCTGCCCTCTCTGTGCTGGAGCCATCCTGTCCCGTGGAGCATTTTCTGCACAGCCTTTGTTGAACTGGTGCTCACGTGGAGTGATGCCTTGTGGACACCTGGCACATCAGCCAGCTGCACCCCCAGCACAGGCTCATCTGAAGTGAACAAGCTGGTTTCAGTCAAGCCCTTGATGAGCCAGAGCAAAGTCCATGCCTTACATAAAAACAAAACTAGATGGTTCCCCAGGGGGCAGAAAATATTTCTTACTAGGAAAAGCATTGCAACCTGTCAATTTCCAATTCCCTTTATTTTTATGCATCTTTCAAAACTCCTAACTCTACATATTTGAAAATACTGTTCAAGAATTAATCTCCTCTTAGGTGACACTTTAAATATCACCTCTGAGCCTAGAGTAAATATTCAGGGGGCAAGATGTAAAACTCTGAAAACAGGATTTAATAATGGTRATGCTGACAAAGCCTCTTCTGCACCAATGGTGCCTGTTGTATACCCAACAAACAGTTGGGCTTAAAAATAGATGGGGGAGAGTAGGTTTATTATTACCTGGGTGCACTCCTGAAAGCTTCATAATTCAGGGACCTTCCTTTTCAGACTGATAAAAGTCTCGACCTAGAGACAGATTAATGATTCTAATTTCTCCACTTTTATCTTTTTATTAGACTCACTGTGGCAAAGTGGTATTTTAATGGGCCCTGTGTACCTATTTCTCCATGTGCCATAAGCAGCATGTGTTCCATTATGCCTGCCAGAATAATTTGGTTAAAAATGCTAAAACTGAGCCTGTTATTCCTCTTAGTACAAGAGACATGAAAAATACCTGGCAGGAGCTGAGTGTGAAACAAATAGGAATTTACTTAGAATAGGAACTTAGACTAGGAAACTACTTACACTCAGGTCCATGTTTTATGCATGTGCATAAAGAAAGGAAAAATTAGTTTATTTGCTTCAGAAATACCTTATGTCTTGCTGGAGCACAGCATTTAAATTTCTGCTGAAGTCTATTCCCACAAAGTGCTCGAGCAGCTGCCTMTGTCCCACTGATGATAATGTAAGATTTAGGAGTCAGAGCTGACGTTCTCAGGGCTTTGCTGTCCTGAGGCCTGATGCGYGCTGCTGCACTCTGGACACGGCTGGTCACGCAGGCCAAGGATGCAGAAATGGAGAGCACAGTGGTCATTACCTTGTGATCATTACATGATGGCTTGCTCTAGAAAAAGCTCTGGGGATGTATTTTAAGTGTTAAAAGCCTATATACAAGGGGATTTATTTTCAAACCTTTCTCATGCTCTCRATCATGTGAGCAGTTCATCCCCAGAACTAGCAGAAATTTGCATGATCGAGACTAGCACAGGAACATTCTCTATCACAGTGATGGCTGTGAGAAAGCCAGCACCAACCCCTCTGAGGTTATCCAAATCTCTCATCCTTTTTTCCTCCTTTTCCTCTGCAGTGGTCTGGAAGGGAATTTTCTCAGACATACTTGATCTCCAGAATGTTTTCTGCAGCTTGGTGCTGTATTCCAGGCAGTGCCACAGAATGGTGCTTTTCGTGGGTGGGACAGGAGGGGATGTATGGGCTCCTCCTGCTTGGGGTTGRAACATTCCCTGGTGTGGTGTAAACGAGGGTAATAGCCAGGGAAACTCTAGGAATATTTGGCACCATATTTGTGAGATTGTGTTCTTTGGGAAGGAGGCCCAATCCCCTGTGACAACCTGACAACCAACGGTGTTTTGTACAAGGGAACAAGCCTGGCAGCATCAGGGAATTTGTGTGAAATTATTAACCCCCCACCAAAAAAAAAACCCAAAAAAATCCCCAAAAAACCAACCAGTAAAAAAATATGGAGTGCTAGTTTTGAGGATCAAAGTCCCCTAATATTTTTACTTACAATATCCATAAATGAAAACTGTCTGCTCCTGTAGGGTTCCATTTTCCAGCTCAGACAGGATATGCAGGATTCAGTCCTGCTCGGGGCACAATGGTTATCCTCATMCCTATTTCCTGGATTGTCCCTAGAAATAGGTGCCTTGGCAGAAGCATCACCTCTGAGGGTCTGACCTGCATGCTGATGGAAGTATGAAGTCTAGAACTGATGAAGAACCCTTTGGGCTTGGAAATGAACCTAAAACAACAGCTTTGGGTAAAGTTCTTGCTTTTGCTTTCTCCCATGCGATCAGTGCAGTTATTAAAATTTACTGTGATTGCTATTTCCAGAGAAGATTTGGGAGCTGAACTGAGGGTTCCTTTTTCCAAGTGCTTTTTAGTGTTGACAGTGCGGAAGAGTCATCTGTGACAATTTTGATTTTTCTGTCATTGCTGCTTCCTACATGGGATTTATTTTTGTAGGCAGGATCCTTCAGAATATTTCTTTTTTTAAAATCCATTTTCATTTAGCAAAGTAGCTTCTGTGGGTTGTCCCCACTCAGATATTTTTACACCCTCCAGCAAGCTGAGCTTCTATGCTGATTATGGGCATGAATCGCCATCTTCTGCATTTTGCAAAGGAATTATTTAAATCCATATTAGTATTGTGGATTTCAAAAGGAATTCTGMCATGGCCATTTCCAAAGTCAGTCTACCTTTTGGGGGTTCAAAAAGCAGGGAGTGACCTCTTGTCCCTCTCTGGGACCTTGAAATATTACATGAATCCCTTACATGAATGCTTAGAAAATAAASCTTTAGCATAGACTGGCTACCGGCTGTTTGCATGCCATTTCCCATGTTTGTCTTGCTTTTATTAACTATTATAAAATTCAGTCTCTCAGGTGCAGCAGTACAGAGCATCCTCCAGGACACCTGGGCTTTCTGTAAATAGTCCTGCAAGGGCCTCTGCAGCRCGCTGTGACTGAAATAATCAATATGTACTCTAATAGACAGAAACAAAGTGTCCTTAAAGTGTAAACAGGGCTGTGKGAAATACAATAAAGTAAATTTAACTACTAAACTGTGTTAACTGTGGTGATTTTTCTGCAGTTGGGGAAGATAGTTTATGTAATGATCCTTGGAGCTTTTGGACTTCCCACCGTGGRTCTTGAAGGTCATCAGCTGAGCTGGGATGTTAACCTTTGCAAAGGTAAAGATAATCTTTTCAATTAGATTGGACCTCATTATTAATTTCCAAGCTGCTCTCTCCTTCATTGCAGAGCTGGAGCCCCATGGGATGTTTCTGCAGTGTGGGTGCAGCCCCAGCACAGAGCAGGACCTGCAGCTCCTGAGCAGCAGCCACCATTTATCCACGTCCTCAGCTCAGGGCTGGATTTCTCCACAGCAGATGTAGTAGAAGAAAAAGTTTGGGAATATGGCTTCCCCTCCTTTAGGCTGCATTTGCCAAAAAAGGTGGTATTTTTAGGCTAATAAATAATTCCAAAGTAGCTGGTTTCTGATTAGAAATGCTCTTTTATGGGAGAGTGGCTTCAGATGAAGTTTTTAAATTTGAAGTGAATAATTTTGACTTACTCTTTTTTTTTAAATGGCGTCAAAATGCTTTATTTCTTAATAGTTCAGAGCTGTTTCACTGAGACCTCGGTATAGCAGAATATTAGCTCTAATAATRGGATAAATACTAGACTAGCTTTTTTCATGTTATTGAAACAAAATGTAGTTCTGTATCACAACGACACGATCTTGTACTAATGAAATGTTCCTATGTYCTCAAATAAAATAAAACCAAAACAAATATGTTTACAGGAAAAATTTAGGTTGTTTTCCATCTGGGTATTTTTCCATTTAGAATGAACACAAACCTCAGAATATTCTTCAGAGCTGAGAACCCGACCAGTGTCTCCTGAGATTCCCACRTTCACTGGCTCAGCTGCTGAAGCCAAGCTAAATGAAAACACAAAATAYCTTACAAGAATCAGAGTCAGCCTCTGCTCTTAAGGTGGCCTTTTGGGGCCTGTCCTCTGAATTGAATCTGGTCAGGGCTGTGCTAATTTATGGTGCTCCTTATTGTGATAGACACATAACACAAGGAAATCATAGGCTGCTAGAGAGAAACCTTATTGCAATAGGGAAGAAAAGATTTTGTCTCCAGGATGGGCAGTACGGACAAACACCCAATTAATTTGGAAATAATAWACAGCACCAGAGGTAGAAGGAGAAAATTTGCCTTACAAAATAAATAAATCAAGAAAATTAGACAAAGACATTCACTCTGAAAAGGAAAARGCAGAGCCACTCTCCCTACAAAGTGATCCCACAAGTTTACAAATTGATGTCCTCGCTGCTGCAAGTGCAATGTTGCCTAAAGAGCTTGTTGATCTTTAAAAAACATTAGAGTAACTACTTGGTCAAATAATACTTCTGAAATTATCTCACTGATTTCTGTGAAGACCTGAAGGAATTAACTCTGTTGTAGCAAATCCAGGGAGTCAGCAGCATCTAAGCCTTATCTCTTGGAAAAGTGCCATGGTCTCACAGAGTTTCATATTCACTTTKTAAACCATGTCCCAAGTTTCTGCCCACAGGGATCTTACCCTGTGAGAATGGAGGACATGTACAGTTTTGCAGAGGAGCAGGGATGCACTAAATAACCCCTGCCAATAGCAGGATAGTTCACTACCAGCTGCTGATGCTTTTTTTAATCAAGCAGTGCAATACTGATGGCCTCTGCCCAAGCTCTTTCACTAATTGCCTGCTGCTATGAACTCTGCAAATGTATGATAACCCCAAATTTCCACCAAAGATAAGGTTGGCGTAAAGATCTATTTTGTGAGAACAGGCAAAAGACRGGAAACAGGAAATTGTGACAATTAAGGGTTCTTAGGAAGATGTTTTCATTGATTTCTCTGGATCTTGAAATGCATAATTTACCATCTTTTGCTTTAACTCATATGAAGAAGCTGCCAAATGCTCACCTCCTTACCCACRTTTTTAAGGCAGTCTGTAACACTTCCAGAGGAGCTGTGTTAAGGATTCAATGTTCTCTGCTCCTTTCCATCATGTTTACTATGCAGTTGCATTATTAGGTTTCTGCTATTTCTCATACTACAGTATGTGATATTAAAGTTCTCAGATCTTCAACACAAAAACCTAAGATAGCATCTACACAAATGTCTCATTAATTTCAGCTTCTGAAATTTGTGTTGAAATTGGTATTTAAGAAGGATTAATAGTATAAATATGAACATAGCTGAAAGCTGATGAGATATATTCTAACATTACAGAAAGCTTGGAACCTGATGGAAGACTTTTTCACAATTGCCTGCTGTTTCTTATAGGAAATAAGCATTAAACAACCTACAGATGAAAAGGACAAGATATTTGAGCTGACATTTTTTTTACCATCTGAGTTAACTGCTCTGTTCTTTAACTGTGCAGAAGATGACATTGCTTTCAATTGCACACTTTATTRCCTGTTCCTGAGAGTTGTCACTGATACTAATTTGTCCTTGGAGATGTTCAGAGCTTAGACTATGCTGCCAATTATGATGAACAAAGCTAAATCCTTTTTTTTTTTTTATTCATTTCTTTCTCTTTATGGACATTTCCACTCAGAGGCTTTTTTGTGCCCTCTCTCCAGTGCTTTCAACATTTTCAGCCTTACAAGGAAAGAGTGGGGGGAGTTCTTCTCTTTCAGTAGCTGAACTCCATTGGGAGRTTTCAAAGCTAAAAGTGCTGGAGAGCTGGAGGATGATGCAGGCACCTGCAGAGAGGGTCGGTGTGAGGCTGGGGTTAGATGGTGCCTGCTGCCCTTGAGGAGGGGTATGAACCTGGCAAAGTGCTGGTGCAAAGTGTTCCCTTAGGACAGCTCCTTGGGCTGGGAGGAGCTAATTTACAGCCTTTTCCCTGGAGAAATGGCACTGGAAAAAGCCCACAGGATGAACACCAGCTGAGGGCCCCAAAAATGCCAACTGGAGCAAACAGGCAGGGGCAAAGAGGGCGAGGGTGGTCACTGCAGAGAYGTTCGCAGAGGGGGACCCATCCTGAACTTGTGTCTGTCCTCAGAGACAGCCCCAGGCCCACCCAGGCCTGAGCAGCACTGCAGGGAGGTGGCAGCTGCGTGGCACAGAGAGCCCCGTGCTGCTCAGGGTCCCCTGGCTGGGCAGGGCTCACTGCTGCTGCTGAGCAYCAGCCCCCTCCCAGCAGGCTGCAAATGAGCAGAAGGAGGCTGCTCTGATGCTGTGGAGCTGTCTGCCACCCCTGAGCACTCAGCACTGTCCAAATGTGCCTGCTCATGTTGCCCCTTCCAGTGCTCAGACTCATCCAGAGCGTCCATCTTTACAAATGTGCTGTGCTCTGGGCAACCTGCCCAGCTGCCCTGGGCTCTGGCTGCTTAACTGCATTAAGGGACAGTAATTTCCTGGTGAGACAGCCAGCCATCTCCCGCATTTCTAAATTTCTGTTTAATTTCATTTTCTCTTTAAATTAATGCTTTTTCTCTATGCATGTCTAATAGCAATTTCTCTCCCAATAGAGGCTCTCTGGGTTTTCTGCCTCGAGCATCAGCTCTGCAGCTGTTGGTGGGACATCAGGTCCCTGGGTGATGCTGCCAGAAGCTGCATGATGGGAATGTCCCTCCATCCCTCTCCTTGCTGCACCTGGAGAGTCAGAGCAGCAGGACCTTGACTTTCCCTGTGCAAGAGGAGGGAGGTTTTGACAGTGAGCAGGGGCRCACTCCTTGCTGGAACGTCCATGTTGGGATCTGAGAGAGTGGCATATCTGCTTTGCCTTTTTGTTTCCATAAGCMCTGTGTTTGGAGCAGAAAGCCCTCATGTCTCTCATGTAGAAGAAATTATAGGTCCCTTCCTGCAAGGGTGAGCTGGTTTCTTGTCCTAAAACCAAAACTGTCATACAATCACAGAAACATAAAATGGTTTGGGTTGGAAGAGATCTGAAAGGCACCCAGCTCAAACCCCCCTGCTATGGGTAGGCACACCTTCCACTAGATCAGGTTGCTCCAAACCCAATCCAATCTGGATTTCAGCACTTCCAGGGATGGGCCAGCCACAGGTTCTCTGGACACCCTGTTACAGTGCCTCACCACACTCACAGGGAAGACTTTTCCTAATGACCAGTCTAAACCTACTTTTTTCAGTTTAATGCGTTTCCCTTTGTGCTGTCACTACTTCACTCTGGTAAAAAGTCCCTCATGGACCCCCTTGGCTACATTTCCCAGGGGTTCCCAGGTGCCACCCAGAGTGGTGGTGGGAGAGATGGATGCTCTCTCATTTGTGTAGAAGCTGTGGGTGAACCTTTCAAGGTGAGGGGCTGTCCCCTCACTCTTCCCTTTTAAGCAAACAACTGCAGCTTTTTCTGATCAGGGAGAACAGCCTGGCTTCACACATCTTGCCTTCACTCCATGGCTCCTCAATTTCTCAGAAAACCTCAGTGTTAACCCACCTTTGTAAACAGCCTTTGAGATGTTTGGCTACAACAAAAGGATCTGCGTTAAGCCATATGGGGGGCTGTAATCTTCATTTGGCAGAAACCACTCAAACCACTCAAGAATTAGAATGCAGAGCTAATAGGGCTTTCAGAGAGGGTCAGTTCATTGATATTACTGCAAGTCTCAGAGGTCAGCCTTCCAATGCACTCAACACTCCATGGCACAATTAAAATTGCTGGATCTCCTGCAGGTATTTTCCATTTTAATTTACCAGCGGAGCAAAACAGAGAAAAACTTAATGCACAAAACAGTGGGTTATGCAGTGCTGTGACATTTCCTCAGCTCTTTGAGATGCGAAATAAACTTCCCAGCAAACAATTTTAAGCATGGCTTTGTGTTTAGGACTAACAGGTTTATATGGAATGAGTCATGGTGCCATATTCTGTTTTTAAGCGCYGTGACGCATTCAGCACAAGCCTTTCTGAAGGTATAGAACAGGACCTGCCTGCACAATGCAGCTCCTCACTGGGAGGGGGGTCACCTTCTGGCAGGCACAGCCTTGCCTCCCTCCAGGCACTGAGAAATTTTGGGGCTCTGCCATGCCAARGGCTGGGGTGCATGAGGGGCAATGCCAGCTTCCATCAGTGTGASTGCTGTAGTGATGATGTCTTCAAGCAAAGTATTAGGTTCCCTACTTTTGGGGTAATTTTTCAATTAATAGGAAATGCTATGGGGTGGAAGACTCACTTTTGGAAGTGAGAGGGGGCTGGGTTCCAGAGGCCCTGGCAAGGTGCCCTCATGTGTCCCCTCCCTGTTTGTCCACTCATTTTATCTCTTGTTAAACTCAATGGGGACAGAAACCAGCCAAATCATCTGGGATTTTCTTCAAGTGATTCAGCAAAACTGGAGCCTGCAATAAAAAGCTTTTCTAACAAAAATAATGACAAGATGGGTCTGTAGACACTGCAGTACTGTGTTTGATCAAAGCCTAACTTTAATTTTAATTTTGAAAAAAGCTTTCATCCTTCAGGTCCACGTAATTTATCACCTTAGTCTTCCCCATGCAAAGATGTTTTCAAAAGTATTTCTTTTTAGCAAAAATGTATTAACTCACTGGCCAGGAGCTGACTTCTGCTTTCAGCTTGACAAGCCAAGAATGTTTCCATTTGGRTAAAAGCTTGGAAAATGCCAGGAGACGGAGAAAACTTCCTGTCTTTCATCAATGGGAATCACTTTGTCCTCTCATTTCCCTCCCTATAAGCATGGGGTGAGTCACACTGAGGTCCAACTCCCACAGTGGCTGGAGGCAAAGTGCCAGGAGGCGATTAGAAGAATTAAGAAGGATGAGAATTGATCAAGCAAAAGGTAGGAAAATCACAAATGCTTCTGCATTTCAGCTCCTGTGTTGTGCCAGCTTTCCTGAGAAGTACTCAGAGATGCAATAAGGTTTTTTTTGTCAGTAAGGGCCATCACAAAGGCATTGAAGAGCAAATGGATGAAAATAAGTGTGTGCTTCCCAGTGTAGCTGGGCCCTGTTGGTCCCCCATAATTGCTGGTGTAGTTGCAGTTCTGTGGTGCTGTTGCTGGGCCCTCTGCACTGCTGTTTTCCCCTCCACGCACAAGAGCAATGAATCACAAAGCTCATTATTCCTTACCTAGGTTTTGCCTCCAGGGAATTCAAATGAAATTCTGGCACAGAGGAAAGCTGGCTCACTGCTGGGGGAGCATGTCAATATCTGAACATCAATTTGGAAAGATAAGCTCCCCCAGATTTACATCCCACAAAAGCCTCTGATGGACTGAAGCGCAGGGAATGGTCCTTGAGCCAGTAAAGACTGAGCAGGTGCCAGGCCTAAGAATCAACAAATTTTTGTTGCATCAGCTCCATTTTTAACAGAACTGTCTCAAAATMCTGCAGTCAGCACCTGCCTCAAACAACCACTGTGAAGATTACCTAAAGCTGAAGCAATGCCTTGAAGTCAAATCATATGTAGGAAGGCTACTTATAATTAAGGTGTTACTAATCAGGTTATTTTAAACTCAAACTAGGTTACTGAAGCAGCTTCATAAAAAGCCCCTGCAAAACACAGTATTTAGAACAAAGAAATAACAGTCTGTAAGAAAAGCTGTAGACCAGGAATTGGGCAGTGCCTTTCAATGGCACAGCTGCCACGACCCAGTGAGGTCTGTGCCAGAGCCAGCCTGAATGACGAGCCCAGTCCTGCAGCCTTCAGAGCCCTTCCTGTCTCATTTTCTCTCCCAGTCCCAACTTCCCTTGAGAAACTCACCACATCTGAGAAAATCCCTCTGGCCATGATAGATCTGATCTAACATTTGCTTTTTGGCTTTTCCCCTAATTCTCTATGCATGAAGCTACCCCAATACCTCATGCAAAACCTGAGCTTACCTTGCAAGTGAACTATTCTAGACCAGGGCATCTGGAGATGAAGGCTGAAGCTGGGTGAGCTGATGGAGCAGCACAAAAATGTGGCTGCAGTGTGCAGGCCTGGCTGATGAGGGGCTGGTTGGGTGCTTGATTGCAAACATTGCCACAAAAGAGACCTGTGGCAATATTTGCCACCAGACTCTACTCTGGGAAGATCCATAATTAAATTCAAGTTAAAGTCCACCAGTAGAGTACCACTGTGCAGTACTCTGTCATCTGTTCTAATCAGACTGCAGCAGATAATAAAGCCCTTTGTCAGGGGTGCCACCTGAGGGAAGAGCAGACTCATATCTGACAAAAAGACAAAGTGCAGGCTCGTGCTAAGTGACTGATCCACAGCAGCCCCTTGGGCCATGGGGGCTACTGGCTTTTTTTCTTTAGAAATGGTKATTGCTGCAGCAAAATTTGACCTCTGGATCTTGGAAGGCTTCCTTAGCTAATTCGTTTTGGCTTTCTAATACTCTAATATTTGTCCATGACTGTACTCACCTGTAAATAAATTAGGCTGAAATATTTTACTGCACCTGAATCAAATGACTTCTTTGCTGGCGGTAATATACTCATTTTTCTGTGGCCCAGTGTAACAATCACTGTGTTTTTAAGTTCAGGTGAAGCAGCATTCTGGATCCCCTTGTGACCCAGTTTGTTTTATTTACTTCCCTTCACTCTCCCTGAAGTCATGTCTTAAATGAGAGCCCCAAAACTCTCATCAATTCTTCTTGTGAGCTTAATTTACAGTTATGCATCCATGTAGAAATCTAATACTATTTATTTCTGTAAATAATTATTTRAACCAATTTTTTTTCCTATGTCCACGTACTGTCTGAAAAGTAAAATATTGTGAAAGATTGGGAGCTCTTTGGTTTATGATGGGTATTAAAGAATAAAAGCTGGGCCAGATAATCCAAGAAGCCCTTGGTTGTTCTATGTTTCTATGAAAACATCTTACAAAACCCTTGTAAAACCAGAAATGAGGAGGACAGGTTTCTCTTTTGTCCATTCCTATTAGCTTGAAAATCATGTTGAACATAAGTTTGTTTCTATGCAATATAATTTTAAACCTAATTTTCATTTTAAGATGCAGTAATTAACAACAAAATCACTACTGATTGGTGTGGCAGCAGCCTGGGCTAGGTACCATGAGGACAAAGAGAACATCAGGGAGCACCACGAAAAATTTGCCCTAAATTACAGGAAGCTGCTAAAAATTTAAAGCTTTAATTATTAGCTCATAACACCAAGTGAGAAAAGAAAATGCTGCCATAGTGACAAGGTGCAACAGCAGCACTCCTGCACTTCTTAATCACGTTTGTTAATTATGGTGACACATGCTGATGAGGGTCCAGCAGGCACGAAGGCACTCACAGGCAAAAGCTGCTGAAAGGCAGAGGGGAGGGCCCAGAAGGGACAGGGACAGGGCAGGGACAGGGACAGGGACAGGGAAAGGGACAAGGGCAGGGTCAGGGAGGGACTGGGACTGGGACTGGGACTGAGACTGGGACAGGGAAAGGGACAGGGACAGGGACAGGGCAGGGACAGGGACAGGGACAGGGACAGGGACAAGGGCAGGGGACACCTTCTGCAAGCACTTGGGATGATATTAGGAAGGATGCTGTGTATTAATATGTACTTGGAATCCTCACATTTGCATTTCACTCTCACCCATACACTCCTGTGGACCTTTTCCCAATTAGCTTCACTTCTGCCTTGACAGAACCAAGACAGCAGGAAATATCCTGAATGTCAGGGACTTAAAATATAACCTCTTCAGAGGACAGCTGAATTCTGACCACAGCTGAGGTGTCTAAATGATACTTTAAAGGAGGTAAATAATATAACAAKAGATAATAACAAATGTAAAGTTTGTCATAATTAAAAATGCACTTTACCTTCTTAGCCAGAGGGTATATAAGCTTGTATTTTGTTCTTTGCCATTAATGTTCTGCCAGTTAATGTACTGGGTTTCTGTAATAAACCCTCCTATCATTATGGTTGTTTGAATGTTTGGAGATGCACACTGACCCTTCGACCCCAACTTGCCCCTTAATTTATCAAATAGTGGCAGCCAAGGCTCTGCCTATTGAATAAAGATGGAGTCACTAAAGGGAGCTCTGCAGATGCTGCTGTTTGCAACGGAAAAAATAAATATCTGCAGCTTTGGTCTGAGCAGTTACCCCTGTGCACAACARACTCGTTAATTCTATTGAATGGCATGATGCTGCAGACAGATTTTAAGAAACTTTTAAACAAAATTTGGGAGCTGAATGCTTGTAATACTGTGGTCTGTGCTTGGGGCTAGATAGCTCCTGGAAATATGTAACATATTCCTGAGATGTGCTGAAATATCCCCGCGGTGCTGGCTCTGCCAGGGCTGAGCACAGCTGCCCACAGCCCTGAGAGCRCCAGCAGCACTGAGGGCTCTGCCCAGGCAGCTGCTGCTCCCCCCTGGCCAGGAGCACCCTCCCCTGTGAACCTGATTTATTGAATGTCCAGGTCAGACAGGTGCCATCTCTGGAGAAAAAAGCACAAWGATCGTCTATCTAAAGCCTCTAATATTCGTAATATGGGCTGTGCGTAGGTTATACAAAAGGAAACCTAACGGTGAGTCATTTACAGAAGTGTAGTGTCTAAATGCAAATATTTCAGAAAACATGAAGGGTTTTGTTGTACTGCATATTTTACCATGGTTTCTGGATATTTTGCTGATGTACATGTTTCTTAGGATGGAAATTATGGCCCTTTTGWAAACTGATGGTCCCTCTTCCTCAAATATATTTTAAAACTAAAGATCACTCAAAAACCCCACAATTTTTGAATTAGGTGCTAATTTTCAGCCATTTTAATAGCTTCTGCAATGTTGGCTTTTTCTTTCCCCTTATACCCATTCGAAGATTTTTACATTTTCCACCTGAAGAAAATGAGGCGAAGCATGTTTGGATGGTGGGGCATTTGATTCTACTTTGGGTAGATCACAGAGTCATAGAATTGTYTGGGTTTGAAGGGACTTTAGAGACAATTATTCCTACTCCTCTGGCCTCAGGCAGCAGCAGGCACAGCCCTGACAAAAATGAAGGAGGATGAGCTTTACCTGCAGGGCAGAATTTGTGTCCTTATCCTCAGCAGTGGCAAAAAACACCATCATAATGGGGACCTCCATTATTGTGAGAGCTCACAAGATAATTAACAGCAAAACTAAAACCAGTGAGCAAATTGATCCGGAGCAAAGAGACAGAGAGGGGAGCTGTCATCTGTCAATTAGGAAAATACCCTGTTATATGCAGGGTTGCTGTGTTCAAAGCAAGGCAGAAAGAGCCAGGAAACCACCAMAGCAACATAAAGGTGGTCCAGATGCTAATGGCAATCTAAATAGCTGTGTGAGCAGAACTTGAAACATGAGATAATGTTACTGTAGCTAGGAAGTCTTGAAATACATAAAGTAAATGGAAAGAGATTTGTGGAAGCAGGGAGACTTCATAATTCAGCAAAAGAAGAACTTAATAAAAAGCCTGAATGGGTGGGTCACATCTTTGGAGTGAGGAGCTGTGCTTCACAATTTTTACAAGTGGTTTGAAAATTGCTACATGAGTAGTTATTGTAAAATAAAAACATCTACTGATAAAATAGCTTGCAAAATGTACGTTTACACAGGAACTAGGGCCAAAAATTCCACAAAACTAACTGTGAGAACAAAGAGATTTCCATTTGAATCCAGGGTGCTGCCAAAGCACCCCTTGCTCCCGAGGGCTGGGTAGAGCACTAAAGAGAATGAAGTTTGTGTGCTATTAGACAGATAACCTYACATTTCTCCTGAAATTCAGGTGATGTAAGATCCCCCATCTGCTCAGCTTTGCCCCCATGAGACTCCCTGCTCTGCCTTGGACTGACAAAGGTGTGTGGTCCATCAGATGGGAATCTGCCCTGCGGACAGGCTGCCCAGGGCAGGGACACGGAGCAGTGTCCCAGCGCCCAGCCCCTGTGACACGCTCCAAACTCTCACACACCTTCCTCCATCACTCCTCTTTCAGATAAAGAAATAAAATATGAGTCAGCTCGTAGAGAGTCTCAATCACAACTGTGCTTCTGGAATTAAAATCCCCATTTTTTAGTAATTATCGYACTTGAAGCCCCACCCAAACATTATTGCCAGGAAGGGCAGGTCTTGCCTGGACTCCAGCACCTTACAGCCTGGGCATTTATTTACTTCTGGACAGTGTCTGGTGTGTTTTCTGGTTCTCTTGTGTCTCGCAGATAATGCCCAGTGCAGCCAGTGGGTCTGAGAAAGCAGCTCCAACAGGGAGCCAGGGACGGGCTGGGAGCCATCTGGGTGCATGGATATCAGTCATGCCACTCATGTCCCAGGGTGATTAAGGCAGAGATAACAAGCACCAGATTTGCTGCTTTTGGGGATGTGGCAGCTGCCAGCGGGGAGGTGCAGACTGTGCAAACCTGAGAGCATCACCAGAGCTCTCGTCTGGCGCCCATCCCCTTCAGGCACCAAATTCCTTCTCCCAGGAAGATGCAAACTCAGACAGAGCTGGGCAGTGAAAATCAGCCTCTGGAAGACATTTTGTCTTTTCCTGAAGATTACAAGGCATCTGCTGTGCTCTGGGCTTCTGAAATGCTGCTAATGCTGGCTATCTCTGCTTGCAAATGAGGGTGAGCATCCTGTCAGGCTTTCAGGTAGATTTCAGGGCTCATTTTCACCTGCAGACTTGTGAAGAGGCTGCATAATCTTTACATAGACCCTGAAGATTGTCTTGGCTCTTTCACAGGTTGTGGGAAAAGAGAGCACAGAGCAAGTCTGAGAGGAGCTCTGTACATTTTAATCACCTGATGTAGCCGCAGAATCCTTAAAATGTCGTGAAACTGATGGTGAATTTTGAAAACTAAATCAGCAGCACTCTCTGTTCATAAATAGCAGCTATCCCACCATTGTAAATTTTAAGAATATGAAGCGTAAAAAAAATGCACTTTGAGGGGAAAAAGCAGAGAGGTATAAGAAAACACTACCAAAATAAATTAGGAGTACTTTTTATAAAGCACTGCTGCTTTATTCATCATGAACATCTGATGAAGGCTGCTCACCAACCTGACAGGAGTCGCCAGCACCACCACAGGCTATGAGTGCCTCTGTGGCCTCTGGGATGAGGCAGAAGGTTCCCATTTCTGTGCCCTGTGCTGCTTGTGGGCACCCTCAGCAGCACTGTGCTCCAGCATCATCATAGCACCCTCTGGATTCCAGGCTTCAGAGACAGCTCGTGCAAGGAAAAAAGCCCTTAGCCCAATTCTGCTTCACCAGGTGGGAGCCCGAGGACTCAGCCCCCCAAGCAGGTGAGGGGAGCACAGCGCCTGGAGTCTGGGGTCATGCTCCAGCCGATGTCTGCAGTGGATAAAGCACCTTCATGGAACCTGCACCTCTCCACACCCAGACTTTTGACCCCAGAGAGCCCTCGGGTATTCCCGCTGCCTGATGCTGACTGCAACAAATATCCTCCAGCCTGGGAAGTTGAGGAAGAGTCAACTTTCTGTGGAAACACGGGAAGTTGATTGGGACTTGGAAACAAGCAAGAGCATCATGACCTCAGCTGATTGTCCCCCTGCTGCAGGGATGTCCCTGACACCTCTGGGACACCGAGGTTCCRCTCCCCACCACCACGGACATCCCCCCTCACCATGCAAAGGCCAGCAAAGCCCTCAGTCACCAGCACCCTCACACAAGGAGCCTTTGCTCCCCAGACCATCTCCTGCCTGCTCTTGCTTTGCTCCCACTCCTGCCTGTACATTCGGTTTTTGGGATTTCAGCAGCGTCTGGCRCCTCCCAGAAGCAGCCCCAGCTCAGCGAGTGGCTGTCCCCACCTCTCCTGTCACCCAGACCTGTCTGCTGGCCATGGGAGCAGCCCCAGCTCAGCGAGTGGCTGTCCCCACCTCTCCTGTCACCCAGACCTGTCTGCTGGCCATGGGAGCAGCCCCAGCTCAGCGAGTGGCTGTCCCCACCTCTCCTGTCACCCAGACCTGCTGCCAGCCRTGGGAAGCGGGAGGAGGAGGATTGCTGGCACCAAGTCTGCATCGGAGCAGCCGGGAGAGGCAGAGGTGCAGTTCACTACAGCTGGGCATCTTTTTGCCCCCTTCTCTGCCTGTTCTATGAGGCACCCTCCGCTCTGGCTCGCTGCTAATTTGGCAGGGCTGGGCTGTCTGCTCCAGAGCATCCTGCAGGGGCCGGCAGGAGGAGCGGCACAGCTGAGCTGGCAGCAGCTCCCAGCGTGTGACACTGCGGGGACAGGGACAGGGACAGGGACAGGGACACTCCCAGTGTGTGACACTGCGGGGACAGGGACAGGGACACTCCCAGTCTGTGACAGTGCGGGGACAGGGACAGGGACAGGGACACTCCCAGTCTGTGACACTGCGGGGACAGGGACAGGGACACTCCCAGCGTGTGACACTGCGGGGACAGGGACAGGGACAGGGACAGGGACACTCCGAGTCTGTGACACTGCGGGGACAGGGAGGGCGCAGCCTGCGTCCTGCCCATGCCAGATTGCTCACGGCTCCAGACGCACCTCTCTGAAACTGCTCCCTGCTTAAACCCACGGTTTTCATGAGCTAAATCCCTCTCCTGCACATCTTAACACATCTGAGCTCCAGGAGGCTTACTACACTGCTAAATTAATGCTAGAAAAAGAGCTTTTCATCTGCTGTCATATTTAATCTCTCCTTCTTCTCAAAACATTTCCTGAAAATGTGTAAGAGCGGGAACCTTCYAAGATATTTGTTATGTGTAAAATACTGAAGTGCCTTAATGACACCTTTATCTTTTCTCCTTTTCTCCTCAGATACATTCCAAGCTGCACCCATTGTATCAGCCTTTCAAGGATGCAGCCAAGCTGGTGCTGTTTCACACATGAAGCTGTCACACCTCCATCATGTCAAGTGCAATCATCCACTTAGAGGGGAGTGTTTCTCCTAGACACTGGTGACAGGTGCCAAAGTCCCCTTGGGTTTGAAAAGTCCCCTCGGGTGCTGTGTGATCCTGTGTTACATAAACTCCTGCCCTGATCTCCACCCTTGGTTGTCACCTTGTGGAGGTGCCGGGTGCCTGAGCGTCACACGGGCTGGGACAAGGCCCTGCTCGTCTTGCATGGCTCAGCAGTGCCAGCAGCAATGGGCAAACTGCTCCTCTCTCCCATCTTTCATTAGAATAGATCTCCTTTTTATTACCCTTCCAAGCAGCTCTTATCATCCCAGACATCCTCATAATTTCTCGGAGTATTTTTAATGCTTCTTCCCAAGTTCCCTTCAGTTGTCTTTCACATGTCGCAGCTCATATGGCTGGGGCTCATTGGAGCTCCATGTCTGTCTATTTGCTTCCTAAATCCCTGCAGATTTTTGGGGTGGTATTGAAGTATTTCTGAGTTGTCTTCTGTTTGTACAGTAATGTTTGATATGAAAATATGCTGGTCTTGAGATCTGTCAAGAAAGAGACAGCAACAAGTTAAACAACTTCCCAACAACTCWGGAGAGCAGCAACAACATGTGAAGAGCCAAGTATTCAAAGAGTTTTGGGACATGAAAATGCAAAGAAGAGAGAAGTCACAGGTCAAAGGCAATGTTGGTCCTTCCCTTGACATGTGAACTTCTGTGACATTATAGATTGCTCTGTGCTGTTGAAGAGCCCAAATGTGCCTGAATGTGGGCTACTGCATAACAGCTCTTTTCCTGTGAAACTCCCCACTTAAGCTKGTTGAACACCTGCATACCTCAATAAATACATCAAAATTAAAACAAACTAAAAGGCCACAAATGAATTGTACTCCAAGTGGAGTACAATTTTGATTTTTTCATTAAACATGCTGAAAGAGCTCAAGTTCCCCTCAATGGAATGTGCCTGAGATTTGCTCTCATAAAAATCTCCCCTCCACAGACCCCTATAGTCTTGGGTGTGCTGCCCCAGAGCACTCTAAGCCAGTCAGAGACCTGGAATAACACAGGACCAGCTACTTTTCAAAATGTCYTAATTTCCATGTCAGCCTCAGTTATGCTACCAAGAAAATCATGTAAAATATGTAAAATAATCCTTTGTTTCTGAGGCAAAGGCAGAAGAACTGGAAAAAGATTATTATTAAGACTTTCAAAGTGGGATCCCCTGCTAGCTCTCTCCAGCACAGAGAAAATCAAAATGACTGGGGATGAAATGAATATGTATGGCTGGTTCTGTGCTGCGCTGATAAGAGCCTCTCCAGYCCTGCTGGCAGCACCATCCAGCCTCACTCCTGCATCCCTGCTCCTGCCCAAGGCAGCACCCAGCCCATGGCAGCTGCCTGCTGCTGAGGAGCAGTGCGAGGAGGAAGGAGCAGAGCAGCATCACCGCGCAGGGGCTTTGGCTTTTGGAAGCCCCAGGCAGTGCTCTTGTAGCTGAATGTGAACACACAGCCCTGCTGATCCCTCTGTGGGSAGTTTCCCCTCTCAGGCCCAGCCTCTGAAGGGAGGGAGGCACAGAGGGACCTGCAGAACAGAGGGGTGGTCCCAGCTGCCAKCACAATGGGCATCGGCAGGCTCGACAGGGTCCCCATCCCTGGGGTGGAATTGAGGTGTCTGCAAGAGGCACTCACCCCTCCCCTTCAGCTGCAGCAATCTCACTGCCCTAGAAAGTTAATCAAGCATTGTTCTTTGTACTTAATGTACAACTGCTTCTTTTGGCCAGTTATCCTGATCCCTCACTCACCCCTGCCCCCCAAACCGCCAGGGACCTCTCTGTTGGACACAGTCCTGTGACAGCAAAGCCCTCAGGTCTCAGCATCGCTCAGAGCTGTGCTCAGTGGGGCCAAGGGAGGTGGCATGCCATGCTGTGCCCCTCTGTGCCACACTGCTTGTCACCCACCACAGCACCTGCTGAGGCAGAGCTGTGCTCTGAGCTGAGCAGGTCCCGGTGGCACTGCGCCACTTACAGCTGGGGCTTCTGGGTGATGTCCTTCCCTTGAACACTGTACACAGCCTTTGTTTGCAGTGGCAAAAGCAGCTGAGTTTTCATCAGCCTTTCTCTTACACCACCAGCACCACAATATCCCCACTCAGGACGTCTTTGTTTGAGATCAGGGCTCAGCAGTGTCCCATTAGATCCATGTTAGGATTACAAGACACTCTCTGCTGCTACAGCTTTGGTTCCCATTTTCATCATACAGAGTTTATGTCCCTCAGCCTGTTAGCAGCAGATAGATGGAGAGCAAACTGTTCCACAAAATATGCCCTTGACTTACAGCAGAAGTGCTCATTAAAAGCATTACCTGGTGTTTTGATTCTACTTACTTATCTCCCATATTTATTCCCCCGTGGTTAGATCTTCTTTGAGGTGAAAATGCCTCAGGCTTTCTTTCTTTGCTAAACTTCCTAACCTTACACCGTTTCCAAAGGCTGTGAATACACGGAGCAGGCTCAAGCCTGCACTGCTCTTTGAGGAACAGCACCTTTACTGKCTCTTTAGCCTGCTGTTGGGCTAAAAAGAAGCTGGTTTCTCACATTTAACTAACTTTTAGAAATCATCATCCAGTTTTCACATAATCATGTCTTAACTATCACAACAAATAATATCTCCTGGGGACACCATCACAAAGCAATTTGTGGATGTACAAATCTGTTAAACATGTCACATTTCACTTGTRTTACAAATCAACGCTGTATTTGTCTGAAAGAGATATAGAGTCAGAGAATCACATAATCATGGAGTTGTTTGGGTTAGGAGGAACCTTAAAGATCTTTTTGTTCCAACCCCTCAGCCATGGGTAGGGACATCTTCCACTAGATCAAGTTGCTCCAAGCCCTGTCCAACCTGGCCTTGAACAATTCAGGTAATGGGGGATATCCTCAGCTTCTCTGGGCAGCCTATGCCAGAGCCTCATCACATTCACCGTGAAGAATTTCCTTGTACCATCTAATTTAAATCTCTCCCGATTTAGTTTAGAACTGTTCCCCCTTTTTCTATCACCATCTGCCCATGAAAAGGTCACAATTCACTGCTGAGTAACTAAAAGTAATAAACTTCGGTGAAAGCAGTTAGAAGCACTGGCCTGCAAGTAGCTGTGATCAAACAGAGGAGGAAAAAAAAAAAAGCCTTTGATTAACCCTTCCCTTACCAGCTGCTGTCCCTTGGCCCAGGGGTGCTGTTGCCATCCTGCCTTGTTCCTCCCATGGGCTGGTAATGATCTGCAATCTCTGAGTTACCACGCAGAGATGCTTCTGGTGTTATAAAAAAAGCTCTGTGTTTAAACTCATCCTCAGAGTTGATGCAATTTAGCACCACTGCTTTGCCTGCCAGCATGCCATGTTTGTGCAATATCAGGAGTTTCTTTACCAACAGCAGAACATTAAGATGGTGATGTTGGCCCCACTGGGTGTTGTACTCCAAAAGTGATGCCAAATAATGAATGGGAAGTTTGAAGACCCCATCCTCAGGCAGAGCAGGARTGCTGCACAGCCTGGTGACTCTGGAGCATGGAACTGCAATAGCCTGCAAGCTCCCACCTGTGCACAGACATTGGCTTACTTTCTTTTTTCCTTCATGTCCTCAGATGTTTATTCTTCATTWACACATGTGACCCTCATATATTTGCCAGTTCAGCCAAGGACATTCCAGGTTAGAGCACATGTAATGAAACACTGGCTTTTCTTGAGTATGGCTGAGCCTCAGCCACCAGCTCAGACAGAGGCCATTCCAAGTGCCCTGGTGCCATTTCTGCAGCCCCATTCTCCGAATGTGCGGCTTCTCTGGGGCACCAGGTATAGCTTCAGTTTGGATTCTCTTATTTACCTTGACACACACCTYTCTTTGCATTAGTTCCAGAACATGCAAGGCGTGTGGTCAGCCCAGCTGATAGCCTGAAACTCCACAGCAGTTTGCTCCAGCAAGAAAGGAGCAGGAGACAACAGCTCCTTTCAGCAGCAACCCCAGCACAGACACTACRGGATACGGTGTTCCAGTACATTGCCCCTTAGCGTGTACCCCAGTCCTTGGCATCTTAGCAGCTCTCCAAGAGTCCTTCTGTTATTTTTCCACATCCCTTTTCAACAGGTGGAACCCAAACTGGATGTTTTCCATCAGGTTCTTTGAGGGAAGGAAGGAGATTACTTCCCTTCTGCTGGAAAGGATTTCATGAATGGTTTTGGACRTACTCAGCAAGTAAAGTTAGGAAAACAATTTCCCCTGGCTTCTTCGGGGAAGTCAGATCCATGCATTTTGTGAGGCCACTTGACCTGCCCAAAAGAGCCAGATGCTCCACACCAGCCCTCTGCCACTAGCTGCAGGACAGGTACTCCTTTTTCCTCGGGCAAAGCAGAAATATTTAGAGAGCAATTTTATGTGCAACCATGAAATAGCACAGGAGGAGGCTAGGGAAGCACGGAGAGATGTGGGAAGGCATGACAGACTCCCAGTGTGGACATGGTTTCAATGATCCCTATTTACCACSGCCACCGTCCCCGGCCCCGCCGCTGCCGGCGCTCCCGGCGCATCCCCGGCTCCTGCCGCAAAAGGAGACGTTCGGCCCCATCCAGCGGCAGCTGAGCAAATTGCAGGAAAACGCCGCTCAATTGCGTGGACTTCAGCACTAAATATTTATGTATTTTCCTACTGCCCTGTCACAGCCAGATTTGTGCTCTTTGGCGAGCGAAAGGCTGCTGGCCACCAGTAACAGCCTCGATTTAAATGGTTACACTTTGCTCAATGGCAAACATAAGAAATATTCACTTGCTTTGCAATAATAAGTTCAGTTAATATAAGTATTAATTGTTTTTTTCCCAAGTACCGACTTTTATAACAGCTGTTCTTCCCTGAACGTGTTGCCAGGTTGGTGAGGCTGTAATGTAATAKACATGCAATTATGTGGTGTAATTCTTAAAATGTAGCTATGATTACAGTATCTCTTACACRAATGAGTGTGCAACTACCCTATGTCCTGCATAAGTGGGTTACAARTTAAATTGTTTTGGGAAAGGCTGGTTTTAGTGCCAATAAAGGCTGCAAATCACCCCATTCCCTGACCCTCACCCCAGCACAGCCCAAGCAGGGACACAAGGGCAACACTGCAAACAGTTTTCCCACTCTTGGAAGCTCAGTGCAAAAKGAATTTTGGATTATTAGATGTATTAGATGTATTTCCCATCACATGAACTACAGGCTTAGAACCCTCCAGTGTGTATTTCAGCACTTGAACACTGTCACTGCAGTAAATGGGTATGAAATGATGCTGTCACTGGCACTGAAGTGTTGTTCAGGGTTATGAATCCTGAGGCTTGTCATCAATCAGTAGTTGAGGTGCTTGACATCCTGGCTTCTAATGCTGCCTGTACAGGTAGGGAAGAGCAGAGAACTGCTGCTAGCAAGTCTGCAGCACAGCTCAGCTCAGTTTCAAGAAMAGTCAAGAAATCTTCATGGGACACAAACTCATAAAAAAGCTGATGAGACTTGCACAGGAGGAAGTTTCCAGCAGTCCTTGCTGGAAGAGTTCACAAACTACAACTCAGACTCCTTCTCTTCCCTCCTCTGCATGCTGATCCATCAACAATATGATGCCTTCTTGGCATGGKTAGAAGGGATCTGTCCTGCTGGGAAAGCAGCCCCCATTCCAACTAGACATCCATGTTTCAAACTCAGTCAACGTGGGACCATTTGTTATTACCATCAGGACACTCAAAATCTTCCCACTAGTTAGGTATTTTCTTTCTCTAGTACCTCTGAAGTGCGTTGAAAGTAATTCTGTGATTGAATCTGTTAATTATTTTCTCTCCTCCTCACCTTCTGTTACATTCATGCAGKGAAATATCAATCTAAACCCTCCTTCTTCTGCGCAAATGAATTTACATTCAGACCCCCTCTAGAAAATATCAGCTCCTTTGCATCTACCTCAGCATGAGGTATCACCCTGCACCTCTGCTGCTGAAAACCAAAMCCTCACTTTTGATGAATATTGATCATGACAGACTTGCTGCTTTTGGATTCAGAGCACAACTTTTCTGATGGATCACACACATGGAAAGCCATCCCACGAGCCACACAGCTAGAACCATTCCCATTGCCTTGGACACAGTAGCTTGTGCTGGCAGCTCAGAGATTTAATAGAGGGCAGAGAGCCGGCCTGAAAGCAAGGAGGCTCCAGCATCCTCCATTGAAATTCAAAATAATTCCAATAATCTGCTGAAAGGTCACTGAATAGTGAGTAATTCAGCAGGCAGCCGATAGCGTTCCTGGCATGAGGCCTAGTCATTCTCACAGATAACTTGATAAGTGGGGCCATTTTCCCTGAAAGGCAAAGCTTGGGCTAGAAACWCGGCCCTCTCACTGGGAGCTGGGATTTTTGGTTTAAATTCCCGTTAGAGGATTTCTAACACCCCCAAGGCACCCAGATGGATCCCAGAAAGAGAAAAYGAGTGGATTTGTGCTCCTAACTGCTGCACCAGTGAATTACCACGCATCTGAAATAGCAGCCAAAAGACAATAGCAGCGCTGGGGAAAGCGCTCCTCCGGAGGGAGGAAGCAGGGCTCTGTTTCTGGGTGTGTTTGGGCAAAGAGGGGAGGTGCTGGGAGGGTGCTGGGGCTCAGASTCCCTCCTGCGCTGCCCCAATGCCTGCCTGCAGCCAGCAGCGCTGCGCGGAGCTGCTCCTGAGCCGCCCTGTGCCTCCAGCCGTGCTGATGCTCACGGCATGCCCCCCCAACCAGGGGGTGTCCAGGACACCCAGGCTGCTGGCTGGCTCTGTCCTCGCTGCTGCAGGGGCTGGCACTGCCACCAGCACCACCTGAACACCAAACCATTCCTCCTGCAGCTTCCCCCTCCAGCGCAGGGACAGCAGCAGCTCTCCAGGCCAGCCACAGCTCACTGGGCTTGTGAGGGGCGTTTGGGGTCAGATCCCCAGCCAGCAACAAGAATCTTCATTCCCTTCTTCTCATTTTGGATGAGGACCAAGGTCAGGTTGAGAAAATAGCTGAGCTTTGTGTTGAGGCAGGAGAAATATGCAACCRCTGCTTTGGTCTAACAAACTCACTGTTCTTTACGTTCCCAAGGATCTCATACAAAACCTCTGATCTGCTGTAATAAATAGAGCATGAAAATCAGGTTTGGGCTGCAATTTTATCCATGACATTAGCTCTGCCTTCATTTTTTCTCTCCTGCAGGGAGAAGTCCTAATGAAAAAGGCAAAAGTCAATGCTAATAATCTGGGTAGTATTT
This sequence comes from Cardinalis cardinalis, assembly GCA_014549065.1. Lineage (NCBI taxonomy): Eukaryota > Metazoa > Chordata > Aves > Passeriformes > Cardinalidae > Cardinalis > Cardinalis cardinalis. The sequence goes on along the minus strand of JACDOX010000045.1, from coordinate 4,293,777 downwards.
TTCCTTCCTTTCTTTCAAGCCTGAGTCAGGTGGATTTCAGCGAGTGGATTTACAGTTCAGAGCTCTCCCACAAGCCCTCATTGCATGCTGGCTAAGCCACCACAACACTGACATCTCCTAGTGCAGCACCACCCAGTCCCCAGCACAAGAAAGGATCCACCTAACTCCCAATCTCACCTCTTCCTGCAGCAAAATGGCTGATAAAAATTAAAATATCAGTGATCAACTTATTTCCTACCAAAAAGCTCAATTTTCTCAGAAATGTGCATGAGAGTTATTTACATTTGATTGTTTTACAAGGTTTCTAGGGCCTGGGAGATCACTGGTGTTACAGGATCCAGTTTTGGGTCGCTCATCCAGGATTTATGTCTTGSCCCTTTCACATCCTCTCCAGGCAAGGCTTTTCTTAGTCTTTTCTATACAGGCTGATATCCACCCTGGGCATCCAGGGTGAGAGGCACTTTGCCAGGAATTCCTGGTTTTGGGAYACACTGGGAGCATCCCTGACCATGTTCAGCTGCTCAGAAGCAAAGTGGGGATGGAGTCACAGCCMGGCCTGTCCAAAGCTGTGAAGAGCCTGATGGACTCATCCCACTGTGTGTTCTGCTGTACTCTCTCATCAAAGCAGAGCATGGCAGCACAGTGTCTCTCTCCTGAAGGGGCCTGGCAGTGAGTGTGGGTGGGAAGGCAGCCATGGCTCTGATCAATCATCAATCATCAATTATCAATCATCAATCATCAATCATCAATCATCCCTGCAGCAGGGCCAGGGTGCTGATCACGGAGTGAACCACCTGCACATGCCAGAAAACCACATGGCCCAAGCAGCTGCTGAGCAGTGAGCCCAGCAAATGCCAGGGAGAAGCAAAGCCTTCAGCCACTTCTCCCAATTAAGGTAAGAACTACTTTAAATTTGGTGGCAGGCTTGGTTATTAYCCCCAGTGTAGCTGAACAGGGGGTTTCACCCAGGATGATTGGCTGCCAAATTCAGCCCCAGTGGGAAGGAAGCTGCCCCAAGCTCTGCTGAAGCAGGGAATGGTTTCTTGAAGTGCAAAGTAGAGTTCCTGGATTTACAGAGATATTTGTTGTAGAGATCAAAGTAATTTTCTAATTCAGGAGAGAATTACTTAACTTACTTAACTAATATTGTAGTGTGTTGAATGAATAGTGCCTGGATAGTAAAACATTCCCTGCCTTGGCAGAAGTTCCCCTGTGATGCTTATCTAGAGAAAGTCAGACTACTTTCCAGAAATTCATAAGCAGCAGGTCCTTTGCATCATAAAAGTCTCCTGTTGCTCCACTAATATCTTCCAGAGGATTATTTTGGAAGAACTTTAGAGGATCGAGGCCTTTGTGTCACTGCACGGTCCATTTGCTAGCTACAGTCCTATTAGTGCTCCTTTCAGCTCCACTTGCTGTGGGAAATCTTGCCTGTTGCTAATGCTACTGACCTCCCAAAAGACTTTGAGGTCCAGCAGTGTCAAAGAGATTATAAAAGCAAGATGTTATTGCAATTAGCCAGAGCTGTTAAGTGCATCCTGGCAGGTAATGAGTACGTGACRTATGTCTGTACAATTCAGCAGTATAAGGGTGCTGAGAAAGAGCTTGTGTTTTCTAAATGCTGTAGGTTTTATAGAAGGGAATGAGGCCACAGCTGCTTTTCAGAGAGGAGCCACGTGAGAGTGGAGCTGAGAGCTGCTGAGGCTGTGGGAAAGGACAGCCCCAGCCGAGCATCTCTCCCCATCCCTGTCATGCAAGTGAGGAAGTGGGGGCTGTCCTCTTGTGAGTGTTTGCCCTTTAGGGTGACCTTCAGGTGACAAATCCAGGCACCCYGGGGAGGCTGGGGTGTCACTGTGGGAGGATGGTGGGGGACCCACACCCTGAACAGGCTCATGTGTCTGTGCCCAGCCACCACAAAGAGCCAGGTCGTGACGTTGGCTTCTAAAAGGTCCAGGACTGAACCACAGTTGTGAAGTGTCATCAGCCCCTGCTGCCAGCACAGAAGTCCCTGCTGGCTCCTCCTGCACGTCTCCTGTCAGCAGCAGGAAACCCTCCTCTCTGGAGCTGTTGTGTCCGGGTTAATCCAAACAGCAAACGTACAGCTTGAGTGTGAATCAACATCATGATTCATCCTTCCTGCAATGGATCCTTTCACTATGATTAAAGAGCTATTCTGTAAGACATGAACTTCACTTAAGACTACATGGTTTATTTGGGTTTGGGAATACAGATGCGGTCCTGTTCAAACTGCCATGCCCGGGAGCCAGTGACAGAATATAAAAATAGCTTATGCTGTCAGCATGGCTTTTTCTTATTTGTATTCTGAGTATCATCACTTTGGCAGGCACAGGAAGCTCTTCTTGTTTGCATTTTATTTTGCCTGCAGAAAATTTACAGTTCAAATGACTTCTCTATGCTTCATCAGACTAATCGGATGACAAATTGGTTGAGCTACAGAGAAGAGACCTCAGACAACAGAAAATTGTAATGGAAGAAAAAATTAAATGTCTGCTTTAGGTAGGAGCAGAGATTTTGCTTCGTACCAATCTCAGTTTTCATTTTSTCCTTCTATGTTAGCTCAAAGCTTTGCAAAATGGAAATCAGATTATTTAATCTCATTACAAGGATCTACAGGCTTGACCTCATCATTTTCTTCAGTGACACAGAGCCTCAGAAATACTGTCCTTCCTTAACCAACAGAAACAACTACAGCCTCTATTTAATGCAGCGCTTCCTACTGCCACTGAAGCCTTGTGAGGCATTCAGAACAAGGCTTATTTTGTCCTCATCTTATTTATCATTTTTGATGTCTTGCTGTTACCCAGAACAAGCAGTTTAACAAATACCCAAAGATCTCTCCATTTTGCAGAAGGGAATGGGGAGATGGGAGCAGTTTTCCCTTCCTTGCTGTGCTGGTTGACCTTGCCTGGAGTGACACAGAGCAAAAGCGATGAAGATACATTGCCCTAGTTTTCAATAAGAGACTTAACACAGACTTAATGTCAGGTTTGGAGCTCTGAACTGCTCCTGAAAATAAGTTTGCTCTCAAATTCCAATGAAATATTATTTTCTGTGCAAGGAGTCTCTACTGGGCTGGCGTTCATTTCACAGGCAGAACTGTGGCACCATCTTCTGGATGACTCTTTAGACAATAAATAATAACCCACCTAAAGAGAAGATGTATCTTTATCATCCCTAACAATGAGAACAGCTTGAATATTCATTGACTGTGCACTCCTGATTACATCAGGCTTTAAATCATTTAATTATGCCATTCATTTTGGAAGCACTAGGAGCTAGTCAAACTCTTGATTGCTGAATTTAGTTGTGAGGGAATTCAGATTTTGCATCTGAGAAGATGTTTCTACCCACAGAGCAATAACAAGAAGTGCCCCACTTACTAAACACAGGGGCACAACTGTTCCTACTGAGCTCAGGCTCATAACCTGGTTCTCTGGTGAACCAGGAGTGAGTTATTCCACCTCAGATTGTTAGCMATGAAAACTTTTCATTTTTGTAACAGGCAAATGGAAGAAAGAAGTGCAAAAGAACCTTTGAAGTGCAGGCTGAGAATGCCTGTAAATGTAATGCACAGCCCAAGCCACCTGCTACTGCCTAACACAGGACTAAGGAATCAGAAAACTTTACAGACTTAGAATCACAGCTTTCCTGAACACAGATTGTAGACCAGTAATTACAGTGAAACCCCTAAGGCATCCAACTACCTAAGGGTAGCCAGCAGCAGCTTGGCACTGGGGAGCTTTAGGAAAAAATGCTGATGCATGGCAGCTCTGCTGCCCCTCAGCTGCTGGATCTCTGCATCCTCCCAGCAAAACTGATTTTCAAAACATGTACTTGCATAATTTTATTTGGTGCTGACCACTGTAWATTCTGTAGCAGGTTGAGATTATCTGTTGGATGCCAGTTATTGACTGTGGGTATCCATCACTTTTTTTTCCCCCTTTATTTCTTATAACACYCTGATACTGGTTTTGATTATTTTTTGCAATAAAAATGACTTTGGATTGTGTTTTGATTGAAAATAGGGAACTGAAGGCTGYAGAAGCTTTTTACCTCCTCTGGTGGTTACACCCTGAGAAATATGAAGCAAGTGGGTTGCAATTTTCCTCCTTTCTGCCTCCCCTCCACATCTCAGAGCCCTCACTGCATCTCCTTGGGAACTCATTGCAGCAGTTATCACCTAACTTTTGCCTGAAAGACAAATCCAAATACCTAAACCATAGCTGGGACTCCACAGCTTCAGAGGTGGCAGTCAGATGTTTCTGGCCTTCCTGTCTCAGGTGAGCTGCTTTTCCTTGTGATGCTCCAGGGTATACTCACCTGTACTATCAGTCCTCATTCTTAAATCCAGAGTACTAGAGCATCAGCCTATCTAAAGGATTATTTTTTCTCTGGGCTTCAAACCATGCCCTGTAATGAGGAAGCACAAGCCACACTTCCACCCAAATGAAGCCAGAGAGCCTGGACTSTGTGAGCTGTCTGTTGCTCTGCCTTTTGATATCTCTTGTTATCTGTGGTCATTGTAATCACACCATTTATCTTGAATAAGGGATAATTGGGTTGCTGTTCGTAGTTCCATATCRTGGCATGCACAATGATTCCAAAGGAATGCCATGACTGGCACAGCCTGATGTTTACATGGTGCAATGTCACGGATGGAAATCTGCTGCAGCTCCCAGAACCAGCAGCACATTATCACATCAGATGAGATCTCATGCTGCTGTGTCTATAAGCACAAGAGACAACATAGGTTGTCTCCTTCAGTGGCAGCTTGAAGATGAAATATCTGGCTTGAAATATGCCAGAAACCCRACCCTGCTCCCAGGAAATTCATGAGACTCCTGTTGCCACCAGCAATAGTTTCTGGAACTGCTCTCGCACTCCTACAGCATCCGACACTCCATCTCTGCTGTGAGGAGCAGCCACAGCTGCCCAGCTCACTCTGGTGTGATGGGTACCCCTCACTCCCTGCACAGCCCTGCTCCTATGCAGAAACCAGCTCCTGGAGCTGCTCCAAGGTCCTCTCTGGTCACTGCGTGCCACTMACCCTGCACCACTGCTAATCCCATCAGTAGCAGTTTCCTCACTCAGGTGTCCAGTAATTGAAAGTACTGGGAATTTTGACTTGCATGCTGTGTTATAGAAAAATATTATGGCAAGGCATTAAACTCCTGCTGTGAAATACAACARTTGCTGGAGGAGAATGTCAGATATTCCTGATCCTTTGCCCACCAGGTTATGCACGATCAGGGTACAGCAAGGTTTGGAGAAACATGGGCAAAAGGTGCCCCTCTCAGGTGGCAAAGCAGGTATGAACTTTCAGGGAAAAACCTCTGTCTCTCTCTTCCCAGACATAAACTGCAGCGATAGAAAAGAGCACACTCCTGTTATAAATAACTATGGAGTTGTTGGCTTTCACTATTATATATTGGCTTTTGCAAATTATTATTAATCACAATGATTTTGATATAGTACAGTTTGTAATCACTTTTAACTGCTTTTGATATAGTATAATTTGTTAGCTTTTTGTGACCAATGCTCTGGCCACTGTGTAGATTGTATTCTCAGATCATTTATAGATTATATTTTAGTTTGTAAACAGTATGATAAACATATATTATAGTTTGGCTTTCACAAAATATTAAAATAGATGCTATGTGTTATGCATTATAATGTTAACCTTTACAGAAGTAGCTGTAACTGTGAAATAATAACTAATGCTTTTATTTTTGTAACTAACTGACAACAATGAGAATAGCTCGGAAATATTTGTGAAATAGCTAATGTTGATTTAAAGTACTTTGTGAAATTAGCTAAAAGTGGTCAGATAGCATTCAAGACATGGATGTGATAAGGGCTCCTGCATTGACCCTTTGACTATCAATGGCTATCAGCTGCTGAAACCATGGAACAGGGGCTGTTGTAAAGAAGTGACACACAACTCTCAAAAAGACAATCCACATTACAGCATGCACTCTGAAAAGGTGGATCAGGGGTCAAACCAAGCTAAAGAATTCCTGGAACTTGGAAAAGAGTTCAACAAATGTTTTAATATGTATAATCTTTATAAACATGTATTTGATCAATGCAATGAAAAAAGTATAAAAGAGGAGTTGTTATGGCTAAGCAGTGTGCCTCTGGCTATGGCTACCACCCAGTGCTGTTACTGTCCCTTTTATTCTCTATTAAACTTCTAAAAATTTTGAAGAGTGAAGCCCGTTTCTCACACTCCTCTGCTCCATTTCTCTGTTCAAAATTAAACTCAAGCTATGTAATGGAGCACAGATGTCTTCTCCATTTCTCTCTTCCCAAATTAGTCCACCTGCACAAAATAGCTCCAAAGAGAGCTTTTCATGTCATAGCTATAACATGTATTTGMGAAAGCATATGCATAGTGTCATTAAGGAATCTGCACAATGAAAAATTGTGTCTATTTTAGCCACTTGCTATCCTTGGCATTATTTTGATGTCTTTCTATRCCTGAATCCAAAGCAAAAGGAGTTCATTGGAATATACAGGTGCTTTGCACTTCTAAGCCTCCAGAAAACAGAGATCCTGATACTCTGCTGCAGGTTAGAGTGGGACCAATGTTGCACAGATGATTTACAATTTCCAAATCTAGTCATGTTTGGATCACCTTCTCTCTTTCACTTTCTTCACAATAATGTACATGACAGGGTCTGACTGCATAGACATTCAGGAAGAAGCTTTTATCTGTGCAAATTCAAGGGCTCCTGCACAAGAAAATGTATTCTGGTCTGTACAGAAGCCCTTACAGAACCATTTCTTCTCCCTCAGCAACAATACAATTACCTGTGAAGAAAATCAAATGTCAGATCTGCTAAACATCCAATATGGACTGGTTTTCTTAGCAAAGCTTTCAAACAAAGCTTTTTTTTCTCCAGTCCCAGAGATTCCAACACATGACCAAGAGGGTAAACTACTCTCCAATACAAGTAATAAACCCTGTTTCTGCTTCACTCTGAGYTGAATGCAATAAGCTTTGGAAATCATGCGCTCATAAGAACCAGGCAAGGTTTTTCTTCATCGTGGAAGAAAAGATGGATTGCCCAGATAGCAGCTTTGGACAGTATGAAGCTTGTTTACTCACATCCTCTGGGAGAGGCAGAGATATGCCAGGGAGGAATCTGGGACTTCAGGGTGGTTTGGTGCTGTTGAAAAGTCTGTTCAGTAGGAGRAAATAGTTTATGTGTGGCCAGCAAGGAATAGGAAATGAAAAACAATGATCATATTTGGGTGAGAAATTAAAAGGGGCTGCTCTGCATGCTCTGGTGCTGACAGATATTATTTAATCACAAGCCTTGAAATACTTAGGAATATTTTAGAACTATGATCACTTGAGGAACAGTTCCAGGTTTTTTTTATGAAATGAAAGATTTCACCCCTAAGACTGTATAAACTATTGATCCCTGTGTATCCTAAATTTGGCTGTGACGATTCTAAGCTTTATTTTAGCAAAACATTTTTTAAAGTGCCAGAACCTGCGTTTAGGAATAATGAAACTGAGCTCCTGAAAAAATAAGGTAGACAAACAATAAATGCTAGCTGGCTCTCCTGGATCCTCACGCTGAAGCTGAGGTGAAGGGAAGGGCCCAAGGGCAGCTTGGAAGGTGCAGCCAGTCAAACCCGCTGTGTGCGGCTGCAGAAAGTGACATCTGCTCGGGGATAATCCGCCTCTCGCACAGAGCTTTGTGCAGGGAAGCACCGCTCATCTCAGAGGGCTTGTTCCAGATTTAGCTCCGTGTGGGATCACAAGGAGCCCGAGCCTGGAGGGAGCAGCCCCAGGCAGGAGCTGCAGCAYCCCTGGGCCAGGGGGATGCATTGGTGCTGCAGCAGTGCAGCACCGGGTGCATTCAGTGCCTCACCATTCCAGTGCTGGAATGGATGCAGCCAGCAAAGGAATTCCTCATCCTCAGGCAGAGATTGGGCTTGCCCCAACCTCTTTGTGAAAAACGCCAATCACTTGTTTTTGAAATTTTAAAAGTTTTAATAGTAATAAAATGGTTATAAAAATAGCAATATGATTGGAGTAATAATAATTTGGACAATATGAATTAGGTCAATATGAGACAATAGAAACAAAGAGTTACAGAGGTCCGGGTACCTTTTTCTGGGCAACATAAGCCCTAAAAAGGACACCTGAGGATTAACCCTTAAAAACAATAGCTTGTGGAATATTCATACATCTCATATATGATGCATAAATTCCATTCAAACACAGGATTCTGACTGGTCAGTGTCAGCTTCTTCCTGTTAATCCTAAACGGTGTCTTCACATCTGAGCAAGGTGGGAAGAAGTTCATTTCTTCTGATAAGAGAGCAATAAATTCTCTTTCTCTGAAAGATTTAGGTGTCCTGTGGCTGCTGTCTGGTGCCAGTACCTCATTCCCTTCTTAAAAAAATATCCCACATRCTTAGYTCCTATTTTAACTACAAAAGTTACCTTTTAACTACAAAACTACATTTACCATCCTRTTAAAATGTTAACATGGCRCTACTAACCAATACAACAAAATACATACAGAAAATATCTGCGTGGAGCCATATAATATGCACTTTTCACACTCTTGACATGCATCACAGCCCTGCACAAACCACACCAGGAATGGACATGAGAAGAGGGGCAGGTTACCCTCCAGACACCAGGGTTCCTGCTCAAAATTGTGATTTCAAGATCCTTCTCTCCAGGGCTCACATCACCCATTTAAAGCCTGTGGGTGACAGCTTTCTCATCCCAATCCTTTAATCAGCAACTGGCCACTGTTGTTTTTGTTTGGGTTTCTTTGTTGTTTTTGTGGGGTTTTTTTTTGTTTGTTTGGTTTTTTTTTTAATTTGGTCTTTGCTATCCCAAATCCATATAAGAATTTCAAAACCAGAGGTAGACAAAAACCCCCTTGTGCCCTCTGGCTCTGGCATGGGAATGGAGATGGCAACTCCATTKTGGGCAGCCAGGCATGTCAAGGCATTATGATGGCAACATAGAGTTAGTTTGACTAAATAATGTCTTCTGTGACAAATTGCCCAAAAAAAAACCAAACAAAAAATATTATCAAAATATTTAGGCTTCCCTGATTTTCACTTTGAACTTCTTTCTTGCAAATTTAGATTAAGATGTAAATATCCATATAATTAGGCCATTACAGGCAAAAATTATCCTGTCTCCATGAAAAACAGGCAGGTTTCCTTTTTGATATATTTTAGGTAAGGGGTGTGATTCTCACTCATACTGCATTCTTCATATTGTGCCAGCAAAGTASTCTTAGTTTTAGGTCCTTTTTGGTTTACTGAAAAGGTGTAAAAAGGCTTTTGTATAGRTGAAGGTTGAGAATTAACATTTGTTTTGTGAATTAGCATTATATTTCACCTGAATTAAAAAAGATAGAAAGAAATAGCTTAAATACCAGAGAAGTACCGCATTAAAATACATGAATTTTAACATGTATTACTGACATGTTTATTGCTTATCAATAGTTGTCAATTTATGCTTTCCCCCATGACCTAAATGTTTTGCTTTTACAAAACAAATATGGATTTCCTCATAACAAAGTGAATTGGTGTAAAAGAATTAGATGAATGACAACTAAACTACCCCAAACCCTGCAAATCTCATATTCACATGAAGCAGATTTTGTACTAAACGTCCTGCTTGGGACCTGTGAAAATCATCCTAAGAATCTGTTTTCCTCCTGTTATGTGCACATAGTTTTCATTTCTGGTAAGGGTTATAGCAAAAAGAAAATACCCTTTAAAAACAAAAAATGTTGTTCTGTTTTTGTTCATCCAGTGGCTTAATTGCATTCTTCATTTGGTGATAGGGTTGTTTGTGGCAATAGAGATTTCACAGTAAGATAAAAAGAGCTTTCTCCCTGCTTTCTCATCAAAGGAAAAGAAAATGTGTTATTAAATAATTTTTTATTTAAATCACCTGATCTTATATTTTCAAATTATTCCAATTATTTGAGTTGATAGTGTGTTTAGTGTGACACTGTAGATATGGTCCTGGTTTTAAATCAATAAGTCACAATAAAACATTTAATATCAACATTTTCATGGTAAGTACTGTGATTTTCTCTTCTGAGATGGAGCTGGCCCTGGTCCTGAGGGCTCAAACCCTCCAACAGTGAGTAAAAATTGTGAGGGAGATCAGTCCTCCAGCTGGGGAAGTCCTGCCCTTTGCTCCTTCAATCTGTTACCTGCTCATGATTGATTTTTAAAAAATCCTTTCCTCCAGCACAAGAGGACTGGATCAGGTGCTTTTACACATGCGTATATTCATCCACGCTGGTTAAAACCTCATTCATATTTTATGATTCAAAATCCCTTGTTTAAACAAATTCCTCAGAATTTATTCTTATTTTCCTTCATTCCATGTGACATCTCATCCCTCCATCACATGAGACAAAAAGAGCCTGGAGCCATCAGTCTCTGCCTCTCCCTAATCTGATCTCCCTCAGGACAACAGCAGGACTGGGCAGTAGAACATGCTGGGTGCCACACTCCAGTTTCCTCATGCACGTGTTTGGGTTTTGAATTTCCAGGGTTCCTGTGTTAAAATCAGGAGGAGAGGAAAGAGACTGTCCCATGGAGACTCACAAGGCTTTTGCTTTATTTATAGAGCATCCAAACCTAGAATATTAARTACTGCTGAGGAATGAGTCTGAGCACAACAAGACAGATTTTGGGCATGTTCCTCTCCRTCACACCAGGAAAAGATGTTGTCAAAACACAATTGAGCTTTCAGTCTAAACACTACCAGCACTATCAGATCCAGCCTCAGAGAGAAACCATAAGACAGCCAACATTTCAATAGAGGATCTTAACACTGTCCCAGGAGCCCCCCTCTATCAGGAGCCCATTCAGCCAGACCTGGTTCCAGGTTTGAACCAARACCCCAGCACTAAACTCTCACTGCACAACCACCATTTCACAGGGCTCTCCCTCGCACCAGCGACAGCTGCTGGAGAGTCAGGAGAAAAAGGGCAGAGAAGAGCCGCAGGAAGCTCTCTGTCTGAAAGGACCAACATTTGCCCCTTGAAGCCTGGATTTGCTCATATTTTCCTATGCTGACAGCTCCCACCCCACAGTGCCTATCCAGGGAATGTAGGGATGCTTACACAGCCCCTTGGAGTAGGGACCAGCAGCAGACACGTGGGAATTGCTGCTCCTGRCCAGAGAGACTGAGCTTGAGACTTTGCCTTTCCATGGCCATGCACACCACTGACTCAAAGCTGTTATCCAGCACATGAACAGCCAGGCCCTGCCCTTCTAGTCACACCTGCTGAGCTCCCTGCTTAACACCAGAACAGCTGCATTTGGTCATTTGGTCACACATAACCCTGTTAGGGCTTAGAGTGCTATGGGGAAACACTGCCAGTGAAGTCACTGCTCCTTTTAGGGGCTAGGACTGTCACCACTAAAGTATGGGGTACAAATATACGTCTCTGTGTATATATTTATATCTATATCTATCTCTACACCTCTATCTATCTATCTATCTATCTATCTATCTATCTATCTATCTATCTATCTATCTATCTATCTATATCTATTTACTTCCCCATCCCTGGAAGTGTCCAAGGCCACTTTGAGCAGCCTGGTCCAGCGGAAGCTGTCCCTGCCCATGAGAACTGGATGGCCTTTAAGGTCACTTCCAACCCAAACCATTCTGTGATTCTCTGTGCCCACAGACCTCTACAGATCTCCAGCCTCTCCAGGAAGTTCTGGTATACAGAGGTCATTGAATAAACTCTATGGTCTTCATAAAGATCAGACTCTAGAAGTTGCTCCTGCCAGGGCAGATTTGGAGAAAAGCAGTGCAGTATCACTACACTGCCTTTTGTTGACAATAGCCTGGGGGTAAAAGAACTTTTTTTATTTCCTTCTCCAGCCTCCCATTCTCCTATAGGCCTAGGAAATGCTCTCAGACAGTCTGAGAGCATTTCTCCCAGATAAGTTATTTCACAGACTCAAGCCTTTGCTTTCCATCCCCCAGAATGACTCTGTGAGAGCTGCCATAGCCCCCAGCTCCCTCTGCACCTGAAGAAATGTCCTTGAAGGACTTCAAATATTTATGAAAACTGAAGCAGGAAATGTAGTCAAAAGCCAGAGTGTGAGGAAGAGAGACAAGAGGTGATAACACACAAGCAGAAGAACAGAAAGAACRAAGATGCTGCATAATTCCCCTCTGCTACTACTTTTTCATGGTCTCAAAACTCAAGATTTTTGCCATTTCTAAGAAAAATTACCTTCAGGAAGAAAAGAAAAATTCATGTTTCTTGGGAGGCACATAGGTGTAAAGGTGACCAAACTAGGAATCACTCAGCATTTCTACCCAGACTTAGGAACAGCTCTGTGCATAACCCACTGCTGCCTTACACTGAGCTCCATTTACCACTCTTATCCCCCCTCCAAAAAGCAGGCAGTAATCCTGCTGGAGAGCTATCCAGAGCTTTCCCCACCCCTTGCTGATTGACTTAACACAACTTTGAGAGGAGCAAACTCAATCCCTCTCTCCAGCACAGCCCTCTCTACCTCTGCTCAACTGCAGCTATTTGGGATTTTTGTGATGGGCTGCGTCTGCTTGCTTTTTAATTACTGTTTTGCTTATATCTCTGAGGTTTAAATTCCCCTTTGTTATTTTTCCATCCATATTTTTCACTTCATATTTCATGCTGCTTCTTCTGTTTGGTAACACCCTCTCACTGGGGGTTYTGTGTTAATAGTCCCTGCCTACCCTCTGTCCTGCAGGGTCTCCTGATGTTTCTCTTTCCAACAGAGTAGTGAGGTCTGAATTGTTCAAAACAAAGCCAACACTCTCTGCAGCATCAGGGACTGATGGGTGGTTGGACAAAGGGTGTTTCTAACCAGATGGGAAGGCTAATTTATCCTCATGGAAACTGGGTGTTGCTGGGTAAGTAGGAATAATCTCATGGCTGGCTCTCTGTGTTTTACAGCCCTTAAAAAAATTAGGAGCATTCCTAAAACACAGAAACAAATTGAAAGCAGGATCTTTCCCCTACCAGGGTTTGACTAATGGTCAGGATCCATTCCCTGCTCCACTTTTGTGGGCACCTGTGAAGAGGTTGTGAAGTCCTTGGTGGGGAATTAGACTTCAGTGCAGCACAATTTGGGCTGGGAAGAGCTGGTTCTGTGCTGGGTGATCTGCACCCCTCCCTGTGAGTGCCTTGAAGGGCAAAGTGAACTCAAAAGGCTGTTGAAATGACCAGGAAAAAGTGTGCACTTTTTTTTTCCCTTTTGTTTTTTTAACTTTCATCTTTCCACGTAGCCTAAAAAAGGCCTTGATTTTTAAATTTATTTTTTATTAGTTCCAATTTGGTGAAGCACAATTTTAAAAACACACTATCCTGAGAGCAGAGAATGGATTTCAGTGTTCTCAGCATTGCTATAAATAGTATGTCAGCAACCAGCATGCCTTGTACAACAGCTTTAGCCARATTGAAAATCTGAAGGAAATTCAGATAATATTTAGCATGAGAAAGGGTTGTTATATTMATTTTTATGGAAAGGAAGGTCCCAGATATATTTTTTTTAATTATCTACCATTATAAGAAGTTTATTTCATGACATTAGTAAGCTCTTGTTTTGAGGTGTTACCAATAATGACTTCAGCACATGCTGACAAATGGCTAGCAAAATTTCCAATTAGATGCAGAGACCACCTTATTAAAACCTGGAAGTTTACAGCACTGCTTCTTGCTCARCCCCAGAGCCTGAGAAAGCACTTGGGAAAACTGCAGTCAGTGTGAGGAAAGCAAAGATAATGTGTGAATTGCCTGCAAGGAGGGCAGGGGTGGGGGCTGATGTTAGGGATGTTACAGGCAGTTTTTTGAGGGCTGGAGATTCTTGCTTTCCCATAATTTACACTTGTGTACTTCATTTTATGTTTCTGATCCCCAAAAGCAGGATGTGGAGATCTGCTCATTTCCTAAAACTTTCTTGAAATTCTATTGCAGATAACAGGAGCTGGTGCTGTGCTTGGATCTCCTCCATCAAGTACTAATCAGGTGCCTTTGACAAGAAGATCCAAGCTGGTCACTGTCTTTAATGCCTTGCATGTCCAGGTTTTCACCAGCAGAACCTGCAGAGTGTTTTGATCTGATTGGGAACATCCCCCTTGCTGCTGTGGCCTTGCCTGGGCTGCACACCAGGTGATGCTTTGCCTCCCAGCCTGGCCTCATCTGCAGCCCTGGGCTTGGGGCACCCTCTGCAATGSATGATGTGAACTTGAATTTTCCCTGGCTGGAGAAGAGGCTGAATTTTCCCCTCATGGTTTGTGTGAGAGCTCAGACCAGCAAGCAGCAGTTTTAAGGAGAAGGAGCTGTTGTTCTCTGAAGTGATGGGGCACCAGCTCCTGACTGCAGGCTGTGGGTGCACGGGGAGGTGGATGGGTATCCTTGGAGAGTGATGCTGTTTGGGACATTTCCTGTTCTTTGCATTTTTATTAGCAGTCTTACACAGCCAGCTGGGAAAAACGCCTCCCAAGTTGCAGGGCTGTGCTGATGTGAATTTGGAGATTTTGGTGAGTTTGTATTTCCCATGCTGTGTTACAGGAGATTTGCACCCACCAYGCTGTCAAAGCTTTAATCCAGACTGTAGGAGGTGAATAAATGCTCCCCTAGCAAGAAAAGGACAGGTGAGACACCTGCTGGGATGCAGAGATGTGTATGCAGGATGCCTACCTCATCCCTCCTTAAGGATGTAAGTGCTGAATGTGCTTTGTACCAGTATTGAGGAGCAAAGTTTGGGTTTGTGGCATTTCTCCTTCAATCCTGGAGCTGGCAAGGTGAGTCCTCCCCACCACCTGGCTAGCCCTGACCCTCTAATTCTTGATCCTGAAAAGAGATTTTTCTCAYGCAAATCAGCAGCAAGGTGGGTTAGGGTTTTGTTGTTGCTCTTGTGCCCTAAATGGGCACTGGGCCAGGGCACAGCATGGGGACATCTCCCTCCTGRGGCTGGGACAGCTGAGGGCATCATCCCCATGCAGGATGGGGAACAAGCCCCTTCCTCTGTGGCTAACCCAAAGCAGCTCTGGTGTCTGCAGCTCTTCCTAGGAGACAGTGCACTGACATTTCCCCCTCTTCCTCTAAGGAAAAAAAGAGAAAAAAATCTAGCATTTAAACATTTGCTTTGGTAAAGGATGAAATGGAAAAGTAGGTCAGATTTGAAGGATCCCAGCCCTGACAGTGTCCCTTCCAGAGCTCCAGACACAGGTTTTTGGGGAGAGACTGAATATGACTGCTGCAGTGCTTCTCATGCTCATTTGAGCTTTTCACGTTCCTGTGTATAAAATCACCCTCAAAATGCCCAGGACAAATTATATCTGATGATTTTAAGGGACRAATTTGCCAGTTGCCAGTGATATATTTATGAAGTTACCCCCTGTTCAGCTCCTTTGAAACTTAGCTGGGTTTTACCATGAAGCAAGGTTATTTTTTTTGCTTTTAAATAGTCTTAGCTAAATTAGCTGGAACCTAATTACAGAATGCTTTTGATTAAAGCCAGACAATGTGCTCTAGAAGCCAGGATCAAAAATGACAAGACAGGATGGCAGTGAAAGATTAGGAAGGGGAAGAAAAATGACTGATTAGTTTTTTAAAATCAAATCAGGATTGCCTTTTGTACATGGAACACAGGTTGCAGCCAAGTCCGGCAAACATTTTGGACTAAGGAAAACTTGAGTTTCAATAATATAGTTTTTAATTTTATTTCACAGGCATATAACTGAAATCCAAAAAGAAAAACTAAAGATTATTTCTGCATCTACTCTTAGAGATCAGGAGAGAAAYAGTTGCAAGCCTTGTGTTAGTTCTAGAAATCTTACTAAGATAGTTTGACTTGTAGACACGATACTTTTGGTCAACATCAGCTGTGCAGCCAAACAGCTGCCTGCTCTTGCCTTAATCACTGAACCTTTAGAAAGTGCTCCATAATTATTTTCATGCCATACTCTGAAAATAACCCTGTTTAAAGAAATTGTGCACATTGCTAGAAAAACAAATGCTGATTCAACAAAGCTCCTTTCAAAAATACTTTTGTACCTTTAGCTTTATAATGAGCAATAGCCTCATTGCTCTGCTGATTTGAATCCTGAAGACTTGTTATTGTCTGGCAACACATTGAGATGTGCATTTTTTTCCCAAGCTATTTTGCTCTGAAACAAGCACATGTTGGTTTCTGTATGCAGACTTTATTCAGCTTCTGAGGATGGAATATTCTGCAGTCCTGTGGCATTTCAAGTTACTTACCTTAGTGTACAATGAGAGGGGATTGATGTCCATGCTTGGCCCTATCATCTGCACACAGGGAAAACTGAGAAATGAGATTCCCTGGGGAATTAGGGTTTAATAAGGATTATTTATAGCCAGGGGTGTACACCTAGGGTTTGAAAATGCAGTGGGGGAGGGAGGTTACGGRTGTTAGAAATTGTGGTACAGGACCTGGCTGGGACCTAAGAGTCTGGTCTCTCCCATGGATCACCATATGTGATTCCTGGCCACATGGAAGGCAATTCTTGGCTATCCCAAGGCCTCATATTTTCTTGCTCTTCTGTTATTAAATTTGAGAGTGAACACACCAAAAAAAGTGAAGCCAAGCCATGAAATGACTGGCGATTGGCTTTGGGATGAGTGAGTGAACTCTGCACCAGGAAAAGGTGAAAATCTCCCTAGTGCAGAATACAGCCCCAGGGGGAAACTATTGAAACCTAATCAAATAACTGGGAGATTTAAAAACAACAGAAAGATCCAAGAGATGGCACCAAGCTCTCCCTTCTAGGAGATAATGTATTGCAAAAAAATTTGATGGAGACCCAGAGAGGATGAAGTGACCCTGGAGAGTGTGGATCTCGAGAAGAGTGACAGGTAGAGTGTGAGACTGAGGCCTGGCTGGAGCTGGGAAATCTGGTGTGCTAAGTGCCATATGGTCCTCCTAGCGCGTGTGCGAGACCTCATTTCCACACCCAACTGCTCACAAAAAAATTGCACTGGTGCTATCACCAGTTGCCTTAAATTCGCTTCAAACTGGGTGACCCCACCATCTGGCCCTTGCTGCTGCAGCTTGGATGACCCATGGGTTGTAGGCTTTGTGCTCTGCCACATGCAAGGAAAGACACTATTTCTATTATTTACCCTYTGTGCACACATCTGCATGCAGATACACCTGGCTTACATTCAATGTCCAGCCTAGGAGAACAAGAGATTGCCCTCACCCTTTCCACATCAGCAGGCGGAAGTAAGATTTAAATCCAAGACATCCCAAGGAAAAACAAACTCTGAGTGTCCTTTCCAGCCCCTCAAGGCTGGCATGGCTCTCAGTGCTGCAGCCCTGGGCAGGGGCAGGAGCACTACCATCCCTTAAGTTAGTGTCCCCATCCTGCAAGGCTATGTCTCCATTTCCACAGGGGGAATTTGGTCCAGAGGCACGTGCTAAGGAGTGGTGCTGGCGCACTCGTGCTTCCATGGATCTGCTGCTTTCCAGCCCCATGTGGTCTGCAGTCCACGGGTGTGCAGCAAAAGCCTGAATTCACTTGGTCTGGTGCTTAGACCACACTGTAGGAAATTATTTAAGACAACACAGGTTCAGGCAGCCTGAGAGAAGTCTAAGACACGTCTCTTGGCAAAGCCCTTTGAGAAAAACCTTTCCAAGGTAGAAATGAGGGGTAGGTACATATTGAAGCTTTTCCTACTGACACATAACATCTAACAGATGCACTTCTCACACTTGCAATTAATCAGGGAAGCTTCCCACCTTCTACCCAAATGAAAAATCAAGGTAGGTGCTTCTTAGAAACAGGAAAGAAATCACTGCCTGTAGCAGGACAAAATGCTAATCTTGAAATGAGGACTTCAGCTTTTAAACTTGCCCTATTAGGACTTGGGCCAATTAAATTAATTTTTTTTAATGAGCACTAAAGTTCCACCAGTGTTCCACGGAACACTTTGGCCCCCAGCAGGATTGGCATGGCTGCTTCCCTTCAGAGCACTGCTGGAGCCTTTCCAAGGAAAGGAAAGGACAGGAGCCTCCTGTGTGTGAGATCCTGTGCCTATGAAATACTCAGTCTTTCTATTTTTCATTCAACATGGAGATTTGCACCTGCACCTCTCTGGCTTTTATTGCTTCATGCATACCAAGCCCAGCCATCCAGGTGTGAGAAGAGTGAAGATAATGTAGTGTCCTGGGGTACAGCTTTGTGCTGTACCACCAGTAACTGCAGATTTATCATGGCTGCTAACCTGAACATGCATTTCAGAGTGTGTATTATTAGGTGGGCTCAAGAAGTGTGGAGCTTTAATGTCATTTTCAGAGCAAGGTTTGTACTAGGATGCTCAAGAACTGGGGTGGAGGCGCTCTTACTTCTGAGCTGACTGGGATAGAGACAGCAGCTGTGAAAGCCAGAGACACTCTGCCATGCCCCAGAACAAATGCTAACAGCCATCTGGAAGAGTTCGTAATGGCAAGAAGAGGCACTGAGCACTGGCTATAAACCCAGGCTCCTGCCATGGATCTGCAAGGATTTCCAGCCAGTGGGGGTGCTGAGGTGGGAATGGCCGAGCGCTGAGGAGAACCAAGGTGAAATATARCTGGGATGGTGGAGAGGGAATGAGAAAAATCCCCCCAAAACAGCACGAGGGAGCTCCTKTATCTGCTGAAAACCCAAGTGTGCTGACCTAGAGAACAGTGGGGGAAATCATCCCAGTAGTAAAGGTTTTAGGAGCATTTACTTTTGTTTTCTTTTCTTTGACAATTTTTGAAAACTGAAGTTCAAGTGCTACTAAAATCTCAGGCTGATAATTGGAGGTAGTTAATAAAGGGTTAGTGAATTAGGCTTCCAGTTCTCTGTGGCAGTCAGTGGAGATGGGGCAGATTTTTTTTCCCAATACAATACTGATAAAATTAAAGAAAAAATATTCTTAACATCTTCCCCAGTCTACTGCTAAGTAATGCCTTTACTAAATGCTTCAGCATTTTTTTTTCAATCTCTCAGGAGGTTTTTGAACTGCTTCAATACATCCACAGCTGTAAGTCTCTCCATGAAAGAAACCTATTAAAGGAAACAGCACATGAGAGTCACAGTAAACAGCAAGTGATGAAACTTCCCACAGCCAAGGGCTTTGTTGGTGGGAATACCAGACACCAGAGCTGGAAATCTCTGCAGGAGGGAGAATGGTTACCCTGCTACTCGTGGGGACCAGGCTAATTCACACGCAATGATCCTTGTGGGTCGCTTCCAACACAGGATATTCCATGATAATTTCTTCTTCGGGCATAAGAACTGGAGGCAGGCGGCTTGCAGTGACCTGGCTCTGCATCTCTGTACCAGTGGGAGAAGTTCTGGCTGAAAGTCAGAAGGATGATTGTGCATCCTCGCCTGCTTGTGCGTCTTGGAGATTTATGGATGCTCTGTCCTTCTGCCTCCGTGAGGGGACTCTGCCTCCCACAGCACTGGGCCACCAGCAGGCAGTTCCTAGAATTGCTGAGAAGTGTTTCATATTTCCTAGAGGATTATATATAAATAAATAAATAAAAGCATATTTGATAATATTTTGTAAGGCAAATTATCCATTTTCTTTTCCTTTTTTTTTTCTCCAAGGGTAGAAAGGAGCACAGAAAATACAAGCATTTTTAATTGGAAAAAATTAAATGCAATTCTGACCTGAAAGCTGTTTTGGTATGGTTAAAAAAAATTATTTACATTTTTAAAAATCTGGACCCAGTCCCACTGCTGCCAGACTTCAGCTGAGTTTGTTCCAGATCTGTGATTTTGACACAAAATCATCTGCCTCAAGTTCCAGTAAAAACTTCATAAATTCATCTTTTTCTGACTCCCATTCTATCCTCCCCCCCCCAATCTTGTTTACTCCGAGAGTGCATTTAGATTATTGTTTGGGGTTTTTATAACAGAGATGTAGTTTGAGCAAAACCAATTGACTTATTTAACTTTTGCAGATGGCTGATTCCTTCCAGGGAATAAAAGCTTCAGGTATTTTTTAGGCACATCTCTGACCTACTTATGGCCGAAATCCTATTTGAGCACTGGTGTCCTTGTGGTGGCACAACTGGTGATCAGGGTGGCAGGGAAGTTTATTGTGCAAATGTTTGCAGACTCGGGGTCTCAATCCAGAGGCTGTTGTGCTCTTAAACAAACGGGTTGATGGATCTGTGTCCCGAGCCTTTACCGGAGCAGGAATTTGCTCCATCGCAAAATCCTCGCAGTGCCGTTTAAATGTGACAGGGAGCTGGAAATGCTGTCGGTGAGCGTGGATGGACACAGGGAACCTCCGCTCCTGCCGGGCTGTGCCACCCGGGATGCATTAGAATTGTTAAAGGCTCTGCTGCGAAATGAGGCCAGGACAGCAGCAAGGCAGAAAACGCCGTTCTGCTGTCAAGGAAATGCTCGAAAAAGCAGGAGGGAGCGAGGGCTGAGAGCGCAGAGCTGCAGCCCTGCGGCCGCGGGGGAGACGAGCGAGTTCGTCCCGGGAGGGGCTGAGGGGACGGAAGCGCGCAGGGCAGTGGGGGCCATCCCTTAAAATATTAATAGTTCATGTGCGCGCGCTGAGGACGCAGTTTGTTTTTCCTTTTTTTTTTTTT
>JACDOX010000045.1:4228240-4272836 GCA_014549065.1 Cardinalis cardinalis | reverse complement strand
CGGCTCCGCTCCGCGGGGCTGCGGCGCCATGGAGGCGGTGGACCAGGTACGCGGGGCGCCGCGGGCGGGGGGCGGGCTGGCTGCGCCGCGGGGAGCGCGGGGCTGACCCCTCTCTCTCTGTCTCCGTGCCCGCAGCTCGCCTCCGCCGGCACTTTCCGCGTGGTGAAGGAGCCGCTGGCCTTCCTCAGGGTGCTCGAGTGGGTGAGTGCCGGGCTCGGAGGGGTTGCGGGGGGGCTGTGGCCGAAGTGCGCGCACGGCGGAACAGGTGGGAGCTGGGCCGGCCTGAGGGACGGGGACACGGGGCGAGGGGCCGGGGACTCGCGTCCTGCAGCGCTGGGTTTGTGGGTGACCCCCCTCTATCCGTGTGCTGGCTGTAAACGAATTAAAAAAAAAAAAAAAAAACACCGAGGAAAATAAAATCCTCGTTATGCATTTAGCAAACTTGTCTCTGGGCCGAGCGGGGAAGGAGGCAGATAATTGGTGTGCGGAGCAATGTCACTGTGTGTTGCTCTGATGCTCATTCGTAGTGAAGTCTGCAGGTCAAATGACATCCATCGCCGGTAGGTCTGCGGGAGCAGAGAGCCTCTCTGAACGGAAAGTTCAGAACATGTCATGGAGGATTAATCACATTCCCCTAACGCCGACTGGCTGGGGAATTATGTAAGGCGTGTATTTTGGGGGGCGCATCCCCGTGCGGGTGTGTTTATCCACATATTGGCACCTGCAACGTGCAGCCCGGACCAGGGTGCCTCTGAGGGGGTGTTTTGCTGCGCTGGGGGCAGCTGCTCACCCCAGACTCTGTTTCTGCTCACCAGAAGCAGCTCCTCTTCCCTGCCGGGCACCTTGAAGCATCAGGTCCTGTGGAGYTGGGCAATGGTGATGTGGTGGTGCCATGGCCCGGACAGGGTGGCCCCAGAGTGGGGTCACCTGCACACGGCAGTGGATGGACAAGGTCCCTTGTGTTCTTTGCCCAGAGCTCTGCAAACCCACCCAGCACTGCTGCTCCTGCCTCAAGGAGAMCTCGGGACATCCAGGGCTGAGCCCCAGGAACTGGTCTGAGGGTGCTTCAGCCACTCTGCAGCGCTCACTGTGGGGCAGAAGAACAGGGAGCAAAGCTGTTCTATGGCAAATAGCTGCTGGGAGCGTGGTCTTTTGGCTGTCTGCCTGATGAGGCTATGTCTGATGGAGCTTGGGAAGCGAGCCCTGCTGGGAAGGACTCTGGGCTGGTGGGCATGGGCTGTGCCATCGAGAAAATCGTTCCCGCCCCAGCCAGTGTGTTGGCATCCTTGGGACAGCGAGTGGGAACTCTTCTCTTGGCGCTTTCCTGGGTCTGTAACTTCTTCCAACAGCCAAATATAAAAGCTGCCTTTGTCACGGTTGGAAGGCACAAGTGGAGCTCTTCTGGCTGCTGCAAGTGCACGTTGCCTGTGTGTGTACACAGCAGCACACGCGGCCGTGTGCACGCAGAGCTCTCTGACACGGCCAGAGTGGGACAGCCCTTGGCAAATAAGGGAGTACAGGAAAAGGGTGCAGGGTGTGGTAACATTTAAGATGATMTGAGAAATTACTTTCTCTCAATTTGACATGTATGTGTAAGTAGAATTAAGCACAGTTGAGTTTATGGTATTTCAGAGTGTGGAAGTCGTATTTTTTTTWATATACTGGAAAGGCTTTTTGGATTACTGGAATTCCATCAATTAATCTTACTCTCCCGCCTTCCTTCTCTTCTCACCATGCCTCCAAACTGCTGTCCACCTCTCTACCATTTCCAGTCCCAGCTAACTGTCCACCTCTCCCTCAGACTCCTTTTATCAGCCTACCCATTATTTTAAACCTTAAAAGACCAAATGCTCCAGTCAATTCTGTGTCCTCTTCCATGTCCCCCAGCAGCCTCACAGACCTTGTTGCACTTGATCAGAACAGTTAAATTMCACCCCTTAACACCTCCCACTTGAGTCCTAGATTGCATCTGCAAGGGAGCAGAGTTCATAGCCCGGCTGGTGACGCAGTGATGCTGGGCGTTGGGTGGCTCTCGTGCCTGGGGGGAGGCTCTGTGGTGTTGCAGCACAGATGGCAGAGCTGTGGGAGTTCCTCAGAAAGGCTGGGAGGGTGGAGGTGGTGCAGGCTGAAAATGTCCTCAGCTTGTCCATGCAGTCCAGCCTTGAATTCTCACTCTCGTTGTTTGGGAGGTTTGGAGTGGCTCACAGTGGCTCTGGGGTGAGCACATCCTTATTCCTGAACCTCTGCTGCTGAAATTCCTCTGTTTGTGGGTGCACACATTTCTGGATGTGGAGGGAACTGAAGTGGCTCTGGGTTCCTTAGATGTGAAACTGTAACTGTTGGAGAATTAATCTTTAGATGTGCAGATTCCAGTTTACCTGTAATCTGGCTCAGACATGGACTTCTGTCTTGAGGGACCTTAYCTGACCTTCTCAATTTCCTACTTTGGTGGTCACCTAACACCCAGAGAGAAGCTGCTGAGATAAGGCTGATTCTTATGAATATTCATAGCACTGTAATATGTTTTCATTTGTATTTTCCATGTAYGCTGTAATCTTATTTTCAGACAAGAAATTGCATTTAGAAGCCATTAAGAAACAACATCRGCTCAGGCCTGGGAAAGGTTAAGAGAAAGAAAAGAAACCAAGAAATCAACTTGTAGCAATTATGCAAGAGTTGCATTTTTTGAACTCTACCTTGGCAATAAAGCATGTGGATCACAAATCTGAACTTGGAAAAATGCACACAGCTGCACTGGGTGAGGCCTGGGTGTTTCCAGCTTTGAGTCAACTCATGGCATGTGCTGGGGGCAGGGAAGAACTGTACAAAAGCTGTATTTGTTCTTGCTCATCTTTAGTCCCTTGGCTGTTACTCCACAGATCTTTGCATGAGAAGAATGTTCTTCTGAAGCTTATTTCTCAGATAATCCACTCTGGCACTACAACCAGTAGCAATGTCACAAACACTCTTACAGCTTCATGTGAAAAATAACTCTCCTATACGTGCACCTGACAATAATGAATAAGGAAGGAAGAAAGAGAAGAAATATGTTCATTCATCTCCCTGGATTAATTTCAGTCCTGTGACTCTCTGGATATGTTTAGACTGCTTTTACTGGGGTCTGCAAAAAGTGAGCAAGACAAGCAAGTTTGTCACTTTTGGTCTATTTGTTCTGCCCTTGCTGCCTCTCTGGAGCCCTAGAAGAGGAAAATTAATGAAAAGCAAGGCAGTGTATAGGAGCTACCTGCTGTACTCAGGCTGCTACTGGGAAAATATTTTTGCAAAAATGGGAACTTGGTGTCCCTA
Organism: Cardinalis cardinalis; assembly: GCA_014549065.1. Lineage (NCBI taxonomy): Eukaryota > Metazoa > Chordata > Aves > Passeriformes > Cardinalidae > Cardinalis > Cardinalis cardinalis. The sequence continues at coordinate 4,269,530 of JACDOX010000045.1, read as the reverse complement.
GGCTGTGGGGGGCAGAGGGGGCATGGGTGGTGGTGGAGTGTGTGGGTGTGTACATTTAATTACATTGTGAATTGCAACAAACAACTTTCCTTCTGCAAAGCCAAAGCAACCTGATACTTGTCGGTTTCCTGTAAAGTAACAAGAGCTGCAGTGCCGTCCCTAATGTCTTTCCCTGTATTCCTCCATAAATAGCCGGGATGCAGAAACTCCACCGTYGTGCCAGTCAGGAGATGCTGTGATTGCCTTGATGGTTATCTATAGGTTGGTGTTTTAAAATACCTTGCAGTGAGCTCCCATCTCCTCCAACTTGCAGCTGTGTCTGGGTTGCTATGGGCAGGGGGTATTTTTGGCACAAAGGCCAGGCTGCAACTTTGTGTAAGCCAGTGCAGCTTTTATCMGGGCACTTGTGAATCATTTACGTTGCAGGACAGCTCTTATGAATACTATGGCTTTTCTTAATAGGACAACTTGGAGGTGAATGTTAGGATGCTCAATTGACTCAAATGTGTCTGAGTTTTATTTCTTGCCTTTATGCAAAGAAAAAATACATTGCAGGCCTTGCATGACAGGCTTTCATCACTGCTCATSAGCATATCCATGGAATGTTCCAAAGCATTGGACAACAAATCTCTGGGGGGAATTGGATGAAGATGGTTTGAAAAATCTGTGTGTGGTGCACATGGACTGAGCTAACCTTGCTTTGCCTCCTTGCCTCCACGCTGTGATCACTTGACTGGCGAGCCAGCAGAAGGGCCAGGCTGTTGCCTGCCTGGCAAGAGTCAAGCTTGCTTTGATGGTATAGATTCTGAAAGGGTTAGCACCTCTTGCCTTGCACACAGATGTGTGTTCAGAAGGCAGAGGGAGGCTGAATCTTGAAAGACTGATAATAAGTCTTGTCTTTTGTCCTAGTGCTGATTGCTCATCTGGCCGTGGAGTGCTTTTGTTGGATTATATTTGCATGCATATGAATGGACATAAGTAGCTGCGTGCCTTCAAGTGTGCCCTAGAAAAGCCTAGATATCTTGAGATGCTGAAAATAAATGGGAAAGAAATAAGAATGTAATGCTTCCATGAAGCATGTGTGATTAGTAGTTTGCTCTGTCTAATGTATTATTGGCTTGAGATGTTTTATAGTTGCTTGAGACTCTTCAGCATATTTGCATATATATGTTTGGTTTTTGCTTAACCAGAAGGCTGCTGGCTACTCTGGTATGGGCAGGTACTTAGCTGGTGGAGCAGGTTTATCTTGCTGAAGCTTAATGCTTCTCATGGATGCAGGGTGGAGGAGTTGAGTGTTTGATCTTCTCTACCTACATATTGAAAGAAAAGCCTTAAAAAATAAAGTAATATTTCTTATTGCCTGGTGRTTTTGCCAGGATCAGGTGCTGCATTTAGTGCTGGGCCCATCCACCTTGATATGTAAGAAGCACATACTCATGTTCAAAATGTATTGTCAAGTCTTTTGTTGCCTGCCTGGGGATGTAAGTACTTAGCTGCTCTTGTAAACTGGGTCCCAGTTGCTGCCTCAATGGTYTTGTATGTGTAGTGTTAGGTCAGTAAAACATGTGCCACTAAATCAAAAAATGTAAATCCATTTCTATGGTATTTTAATATTAGAAAGGTAATTACCGTGTAACTAACCCTTCTCTGTAAGCTGTCATTAATTGGATGATTTCTTATAGGCAGCTTAGCATAATGCATGCAAAATACACTGCAGCTCTGGGCAGGCAAAAATTGCCATGATGAACGAACAAGATGTGAGCATCCAGGAGACCTGAGCCCTGGGAACAGGCTTTATTTGTCYTTGGCTTTGGGCCTGCAACTTCTGAGCACTTATTGGGGTAATCTGCAGGCAGGGAACTCTGTCAGACAAGTTATTTTTATTAGGAAGAGCCCAGGAAGTGGATTTTCCTGTTAGACATCAGGTGTGCAATAGGAAGGATCTGAGAAGWTTTTGTAGTCTCACAGAAGGCAGATGTGGAAGCCAAATGTCACTCTGCCAGTGGGACTGGCATCAAGGCAGCACTAGCAGTGCCTACCTGGTGTTCTCCCTTGTGGTCCTAAAGTCTCAGCTACTGTGAGTCTCATGATTCTGAGACCTCCTGCTTGGATAAAAGATACGGTTTTAAATCAAGGTAGCAGAAAAAGATGGGAGCTCTAAAGACTGAAAATCCAGAACACAACTAAAAGAAAAGGAAATCTGCCTTGTGGTCCGTGTTTTATGCAGTCAGCAGAGAGCTGACTGCTTTGCTGTTCACATCCTTCATTATCTGCATGCATATCTGGTTGGAAACTGAGAACTCTGCTTATCAGCAAGTTGCTGTTAAAATGGTACAAATGCTGATACATGGGAAGAGAAAAGGTCAGCAGTGCCCAACCACATTGCAGATAAATGACATCTTTCATCTGGAAAATGCCTGCCATTTTCCATTTTAGGACCATGTTGTGATCACGGAAGAGCTGATTTTAAAAGGTCAGCTAATAGTTCATTTAAATCCTGATGTTTCTCAAGCAGCCCAGAGTGTGACCTGGTAAAAAATAATTATGTAGGCTTAGCACATATGGTTGAGAGAYAGGGCTCCAGGAGCAGAACTTTTTGGAGTTTCATGCTGCTGCTGTGGAAGTTCCTGGGAGAAACTGGTAAAATCTCATGGCAAGCCTTTTCAATGGCTGCTCTTATCCAAGTGTGGCTGTTTGAAGCATAAGGAATAGAAGATGAGAAAAGAGACTCATTAATGCTAAATTTGATTATATATGCAAACCAGGTTTCTATGAAAAGAAGAACAAAAATGATCTGACTTTCAAACTAGCAATAAGATGTGTGCAGATAGMGGGTTCTGCTATTAGACAAACACAGTTAAAGTCTCCTTGACAATTTTTATGAGGGCGATGTTTCAGTCATCACTCCTGTAAATCAGCATCTGCATAATTGGAGCTCCGGGTAAAAGCCCTGCATGTTGACATCTCTGGATTCGGATGTTGCAGTTGGGAGAGGACAGGCTTGGAGATGCTTCTGATAAAACCCTTTTTATCATTTGAATGCTCAGGTCTCTGGCTTAACCTGCATCCATGGCACTGTGTGTGGTCCCAAGGGACAGGAGATGTTGCTTGATGAAGTTCTCTGCTCTGCTCCAGGGRACAGGACCTTGTCCTGAGCAGGGGAAGAGGAGAGGCAGGCAGAGGTGACACTGGGCTCTGCACAGGGCTGGCTGTGAAGACAAAGCTGCACCTCTGCAAGCCCAGCTTTCCCCTTGGGCACTGAGTAAAAACGCTTCTTAGTATGGGCCTGGGGTGCAGTGTGGAAAACAGCACTAGGCTGTCCGTCTGTCCAGCCCAGCAACTGCCAGAGGGGTCTTCATGGATCTTACTCCCAGGGAAGTCTACAGAGTGCTGTTTAGAACATTATAGAAAGGAATATACAGTATGGAGATGCTGTGTTTAAGGTGTTTGTTCAAAGTGGCATATGTGCTGCAAAGTGTGACATTGTTGCTAAGGTGACAGCTTGCTTGCTTTTTGGCAAAAGCAAAAGAATACTGAATATAGGCAAACTGTAAGCTTTTGCTTTAATTTGCACAGTTTTAATCTTCTGGTCGTGATAGAGACTTCTCAGGTTTGTGTTTGAAAGCATTGTCTTCKGAGTATTTCACTCAGTTAAAAACCTAACAGTGCTTCCCATTCTTAAGGAAAATCCTAAATCACCTAAAATGATGGAGATTCCAATTACTATAATTGTAGATATTATTTATGTCATTGAAAGGCTTTGATATAGAACGTTTATTTAAGCAAGGAAGTGTTCTCCAAGAATATTTTAYATAAACTAAAGTACTAGGTGTTGTGTCATTAGCAGCCTATGGATGCAGGCACATCCCTGAGTTTGTACTCCAGATTTTTGGATGGGGCATTTGCACTCATTTGCAAGTGCTCAAACCTAAGCTGGAATGGATGGTGTGGGGAGAGAGAACTCCTGTGGGTCAGGCTCAGAGGTTGGTTGTGGTGGGAGGGAGCAGAGTCTTGTGTTGGACAGCCTGGGTTCTGCTGTGGTGAAGTGTTTTCATAATGCTGCCAGGGGAGGAGGATCAGCAGCGGATTAGACTGGTGTGGCCCCTAAGGAGAGAGGGTTTTCCAGATGAGCAGCCATCTGTGGCATGAAGAAAATGTTATGGACCTCAGTGTTGAGAGCAAAGAAGAAAGGTCTCACAAGATGAATGTCAGCTTTGGCCCTTAAAGCAGAGGGGTAGGGGCATGACCTGGGAAAAAGGCTCAGGAAAGGCTGAGGTAATGTGCTCATTGCCCTTTATTGTTTTACCTTTCTTTTTTTTTTTCTTCCAATGTTCTAATGGATAGATAATTGTGTTTCTCTGAGCAAGCTGTTCTGTCTGTGCCTTTTCCAGAATGCCTTAGCATCTGGGAGAAGGCTGTGTTAGAGGCAGAGCCTGTGGGAGCTGCTGAGCMAATACTGTGGGGAGCAGGATGTGCTGCAGCCTGAGGCTTGGGATAAACACTGTRGGGAGCTCTGGAGGCTCCAGAGCCTGGATAAGTTCAGCCTGGTTTGGCAGGGCCATTGCAAGGCAGAAGCTGGTGAGGATGTTTTCAGTGATCAGACCATGACACWGGGAGCACAGGGAGCTTTTGCTGGATTGGAGAAGCCACTTTGATAAGAGAGACCCCATCCTAGTCACTAAAATGAGCAGGAAGGAGGTAGGGTTAAGGAAGCAGGAGAAAAAYTGAAGCAGGAAGATTTCATTGAAGTTTTATCCATTTTCAGAGGAGAGGTGTACAGTCCCAGACCTGCTGTCAGAAATAAATCTGATTTGACTCTTGCAAAAGTCCCAGCCTGTCAACTTGATCTTTATTCTATGAGAAGTACCAGAGCCTGCTGTGAACAGCCTGACTGAATATTCACTAGAAGTACTCAAAAGTCTGAAGTATTGAGGGTGAAATTCTGCCCAGAAGATTTCAAAATGAAATGCTAACCAACATTGGCAAGATCATTGATACATCAGGAAGTAATTTATAGTAACAGCTCTACAGTAGCTCCTTGAATTTCAAAGAGAAGTTTATTGTGTTTGTCCTCAGTCTTCTTTTTTCCTGATGTTAATGCTCTGCCCTCCTGTGTCATTTCTCAGGTGATGCAAATCCAAAGTATCTTTGGCTTGAAGTGATAAGCCCAGCTCAAATCCTTTGTTATGTACATGCTGGGTGCTTGTATTGGGGTCCTATGTTTGACACTGCATCTGGCAATCTTCATATTAGGTGAAAAGACTCTGTGGCATCCCAAGTAGTATTAAAGAAATAGCAAAATCTTCCTTTCTAAGTTCCCAAAAACCAAAGAGTCATCTGGCTTCTTGGTTCAGCCTCCCTGAGGTGGGCTGTGGGGCCTATGGCTGCCTTAAGCATCCAGCCCTAAATACCCCAGGAAGCCGGGAAACATCTTGCAGTTATTGAGCAAGCAAACTTGAGCATTGCTTGAACAGTTTTCAGGATAATCTTCTCTCTGGCTGTGTGCTGGAGGTATGCTCAAAGCAAAACCAAACAAGACAAGGCCCCCAGCTGCATGCAAGTCTAAAACCACATCATTGTGTACCCCTACTCCTCCCCACATAGAGGTCGTGTTGCACACAAAACACCACTTCTTTGCATCAATTTTTTACCCCATTTCAAACAGCCTTTGTATGGAGGGAAGTGGTTGACCATGGCAAGGTCACACCTCTCTGTTGGGACTGTAAGCGGGAATGATGCTCTTGGGTATATCTTGTGCCCAGCTTGATACTGGAAATTGGCTTATTACTGCAGCTTATATATATATATATGTATATACATATATATATATATATAGATATGTATAGAGCAATAATTATGCTTTGAAGCTGAGTTTCAGTTTCTCTTAGTGGTTTTTAGGGACTGTGCTTGAAAGCCAAAGCAAGTGTGGGATTCCCCCACTGCCAAATCCAGCGGCTGATAAATCCAGCAGGGCTCTCCGGATTGCCATCTCCAAGGGCAGTCAGCATGCTGCAAGGGAATTAGGACCCGGTTTGAAAGAAGATGCCTGCCAAAAAAATTAAACAATGGATGCCTTCCTGTTTAATTTTAACATTTTAATTAAATTCTTCGCTGCTGTGTGCCTTTGATCTCAGTGAGCTGATGCACATGGTGTGTGCTGTTGTGTCGTCGCAGCATTTTGTTCTAATCTTTCATGCAGATGCAAGGATGCATTTGAGGGTGGATAAAAGTGCAAAAGCTGCTCACTGCCAAGTGCTAAGTGTGTTGCAAGCTGCCTTTTCCAACTGGTGACCCACGGGCATGTGGACAGAGGGATTACTCACAAGTATGGCTCAGTAGAGTTTCTCTCTAAACATATTCACTCCATTTTTTAATCTTCTGTGAGCRGTGCTACAAGAAGAGTTTCCTTGGTGGAATTACCCATTGAGAGGGTTGATGCCAAGAATAAAGATTTTATTGTGAAAGGAATTTAATTTCAGGTGGAATAATTAATAAACTTTGATTCTTCAGTCAGAGAGCAGAAGCAATACTGTGTGTTGTACATTGGGCACATCCATCGATTAATCCCAGCCAAGTGCCCAGTTTGGGAGCATTTGGCAGGCAGCTGGCTTTCCTTGCAGCCAGGCACAGAGCAGCAGGGAAGGTATTGGAAGGAGTTTCCTTGTGGATTATAGGCTGGGGCAGGTGATTAAGGATCCTGTGGAGTATTTGTCCTTTGTGATTTGGGTTGTACCTAAAATGTCAGGGAAGAAGCTGTCATTGCTACATCAAAAGGAGTCACTGGTAGAGCTGCTTTGGGAAAAGAAATCTCATTTACTTGAGGGAAAAATAATTCTTAATCTCAATTTCATTTCAAAACTAGCACTTTGGTGAGATCATGAATGGAGGAATATTTGTGACAGRAACTACAATATTTCAACACAAAATATTTCTGTAAAGAGATATTCTCTACAGAAATGGTTGCATTCTCCTCCTCTGCACACCTCACTGAGGTGCCCCAGGCTCAGTCCTGGAGGAGGCAGTGATGGGACCCTTGCCCATTGGAATGGTTTAGTCTGGCTGTGGCACCTGATTTCCAGAGCAGGCACAGGGTGAGGGGCCAACCCAAACTCACTGAAGGCACAGCAATGGTGTTCCCAGGGTAGATGTTGCAAACCTTTAGCACTGGCACTTAGAAAGAAAAGTCAAGATTTTTTTGAGAGATGACAACTCTTTTGGGAAAAGACAAGTGAGTCTAAAATGCAGAAAATAATTTTGGTAGAAGATTGTCACCTGACATGTAAGTCCATGAGTGCATGCTGGTGCTGTCATCTATGCATGCATTGTGTGCCTTGCCTTTTGTCCGGCCGACTGTGGAGTTTTTCAGAGCTGTGCAGGGGCAGCACAGACCGCTCAGCAGAGCATCAGCATTCCTGAGCCCCCGTGTTTTGCTGCGTGGTCCCGGGGCTGCTGTGGCAGGCTSTCACTCGTGGCAGGCAGCTCTGTGAGAGGGCGCCTGTTCCAGCACAAAATCTGTGCCTGTCCAGATTGTGAGGCCCTGGCAGGCAGCAGGAGCTGGCTCCACGGTGGGCTGACATATGCAGGGGATGCTGGCTGTGCCACGGGGTATGAGCCTCCTGCCACTGCTGCTTCCCAGGCAGGGATGATGCCATGAAAATCAGCTCCTTGCCCGTGGTGCTCCACGGCCCAGCGGTGGTCCCCACTGCAGGGACCAAGTGCTGCCGCTGCTTTTTTTTTCCCTTCTCTTTTTTTCGTCCTCTCCACCATGGCTTTCACAGCAGAATGACAGCAACAGGAGATGGGGTTTGGTCCCGTGGCAGAACTGATCCAGCACAGCTTGTGTTGCTGAGAAATCAAATGGAAAAGCTCTTTCTGCCRTGTAGCTCACCATGGCATAGTTCAGTCGTTTCTAAAAATGGCTTTCCCTCTTCAAATCTGTGTGCTCGTTAGTGCTGGCCACCCATGGGTGCAGCTTTGTTTGTTCGTGCAGCTGGAGGGGCTCTCACAGAGCTCATAAATGTTCATTGTGCAGCTCAGTCCCCCAAAGTAGTGACTCAGCAGTGATCAGACATCTCTCATGGGACAAACAGTTCCCAGCTATTCCCAAATTGCACTGAAACCCATGTGTCACTGGACTGCCAAGAGGCAGGGCTTGAGTACCCCACATCTGTATTGCTTCTGCACAGAGAGATTGCTAAGCATGTCCTGGGTTTTAGGACAAGAGTATTCTTGCTTCGTTTAAAAGAGAATTTATTTTTTTTTTCTGGGGATTTTTACACTCCACCCCATGATGYGCTTTGGGATGCATTCAGCTTTCTCTTCTGAATAGGGCTCCAGATGATGGAAATAAATTATCATAAATTAGAATAGATTGCACTCTTCAGCATCTCTACATCTGTCATTATGTTTCTTTAACAGTTCAGTTTAACATTTATACACACTCTGACAGCAGCTACTGGTGTGTATGCTATAAATATTGGCTTGCAGAAGACATTAATGGAGTTTAGGTAAACGTTTGATGCCGCTGAGATTCTGTTCCATATGGTGGTATGCAGAAAAATCAGATTCTACATGCCACATATAGTGGTCACGTATTCCTATGGACTGGCCTTCTGGCATTGCAGCAGCTCACTACCCCACCAAGAAAGCACAGGTGCCTTCAAAGAGGAAGGTGAGATTCTTGCAGTCTATTCTGATTTTTACCACCTGTATTTATCTGTGATATTTAAAGCCAACGTATAGCATGTAGAGATGGGAAGTGTTTATGAAAAAGAGACATCTCGCAGAAGCAGCAATCAGGCAACAAGATGTGGGAATGCTCTGCTTTGGACATGTCTAAAGAAAACCCATGGGATTTTTCTGGCCCAGGTGCCATTTTGTTGTCAGTAAATGAGTGGCAGGGTGAAAACTTTGTGYATTGGTTGGTCACAGTTGCTAAACCTGTAATTTTTTTTGCTCTACCCCTGATGCAACTATCACCAAACTACATGGGGGGAGTGTGGCATGAGGGTTTGAGGAGTCTGGCTTGCATCCCTCTGACTTACAGGAGGACAAACAGCCGAGACCATCATRACAACAGGCAGGAAAAAAGATATTCTGGCTCTTCTAGTGTTCCTTCTGCAGTTCAACAGAATTTGGGTGTCTCCCATRGGTTTGGGGTTTTTGCTTTGTTGTCTTGGTGGTTTGTTGTTGGTTTTTTTTCTGTTTGGTTTGTTGTTGTTGTTTTTTTATTATTATTATACTAATTGCAACACTTTGATTAGAGTAGCCTGGTGATGTGGCTGTGTCCTGTGCAGTTTCTCTGATTTACCCCACTTTCAGACTAGAAGGAAGGTAAGAGGGCAGCTGGGGTAAAGCAGCCCAGCCTCTGCTACTGATGTGGGGCCCTGGGAAACATCTGGCTGGTGCTGGCCCTGGGGCACATCTGCTGCAGAGAGCAGTGCCTGCTGCATTTGCCCCCGTGTAATGCAATATAAGTGATGAGGTAACCACAGTGTACAAACCGACTCAAAGCAGGGCAATCTGAGGAGAAAGTGCTCCTCACACTGTAAATTGCTAAAGGTCTTTGTGATGCCAGTGAATTAAAAATCTGAGAAGAAAAAACCCTCCAGTGCTGTAAGTTTAAGATGAATCTTACAAAAGCTGCTGGTGGGGAGGGGAAGAGATAACTTATCTGAATGGAAATGTATTTAAACTCTGTATTTTGTACAGCTCTGTGTTGCTGCTAAGCAAACAGCGTGTTCCCTGTCACATGGAGAGCTGGAGACATTTTTGTAYAGACTGAATAGGTTTCTGTGTTGATGTTAACCCTTTTGATCTTAATCATTAGCCAGGTTTTCAGTCCTTTGCAGGTTATTCCTTTTAAAAGGAGTTGCTTCAGATGATTTGGTGATTCACTCTTGTTTATTCACACTGTCAGTGCAGAGGAGCCTGGCGAGCTCCTGCAGCCACCTTCCCCCTGACTGGGCAGAAACCTCTTTCTTACCTTTGAGTTTCCAGGTTTTATTGCTGTTCTGACTGCTTGTGTGGTTTCTCTGCCTCAACTTTCTTCTGCTTTTTTGCTCCTGTGGAGGAAAAAAAAGTTTTTTGAAACCATTAGCAAAATCTTTCTGCCCAGAGCAAAACCTTGTCTGTGAATTTCCTTTGAATGCTTACTTGTGTCTGAGCTTGAGGCTGGCATTTAGGTCTCTTGAATGGGGTTTTAAAGGAACTAAACTGTACTTAAAGAAGGGCARCATTTACATTGGCCTGATGCTAAAGACATTTTAGCCTGGCCAACGAGATTTTATGGTGAGCCTTGGTCCAGCAAGGAGCCCTTCAGCCTTCTCCAAGCTGAAAGAGAAGCTGGACTCTGGGGAGCAGTTTCAAAGCATTGAAAGACTTTTATCATTGTTTGTTGTGCTTGTTTTCTGCATCTTGATCCTTTGAGGACTAGRCAATTTATATCTGCAGTCTGGGTGCAGCTTGGACAGGTGTGGGTTTCTCCATGATGCCCTAATATAAGCATGCAGAATTTGGGAAGGAATGTGCAGTGAGAGGAAATTCATGTAAACAATCTGCATTGAATCACTTGTCATGAGGATATCTCTTTGAATTATGTATTTAATTAACTGCAATTTTAAAAAAAAATTATCTCTCATCTACACTGTAAAGATATTTTTGGCTGGAGAGGAGAGAAAGGAGCCCTTATTCTGGATGAGTTTTTCTGTTTGTTTTCAAATACACATTATGTTCTCATAGGAAAGAAGTCTGTGTACTTCTTTTTCATAAAACCTTTTAGCTTTCACATATGACTGACGTTCATCAGTTCTAAAGCTGTTTCTTTTAAGCTTTCTACCCCCATTGTAAACCTGGAGATGACCTACTCGCAGTTCCTGCTGTCACCTGTCCCTGGCTGAAAGGCCCTTTGGGGTAGGACGGGAGAAAAGTCACACTTTCTGCATTCCAATCAGTGCTGGATCTCAGAGTTTAAAAATATCACAAGTGAAAAACATGGATGTGAGTCATACAGAAAGCACCCTTCATTTCTCAGGAAGTAAAAATATCAGAAAAACACATTCTTCAGATGTTTCCTCCTGTTGAGAGGTAGCCACATCTAAGATTTCTGTTTGAAGTGTTGAATCATAAACATTGGTTCCCTGCTGTCACAGTGACCACTGGGTACAGGAGACGCCTATTAAACATTAACAGCTCTCACTGAGCCAGAGCTACATCGGCCACCAGGGTCTGGGTGAGCTTTGCATGAAGAGCAAAATGTGGAGAAGGCTGTGATGTCAATTCTGGGCCAAGATACTCCAGTGCTCAATCCCAGTCTGCAGTAAATGCCCCATTTCTGGAAAGTTCTGTGCTCACTTTGGACCCAAACACTCATCCACATCTAACACATGGGGTGTCATATTCTAGGGCAGCATGTCTGCATTTTGGGGGAGGGATCTTTCTTTTCAGTCATTGCCTCTGCCCCTCAGGRGTTGCAAGATCATGGTTTTGTATCAGCTTGTTTTAGTGGTGTTTGTGAAGCAAGCACGTTTTAAAATGCATATKCATTTCCCTCTGTTTTTACAAGATTAATATTTGAAAGGCTATTTAATACAAAAATGCCTAAAATTGTTTAAATCTGAGGCATGCTGGAGAGATCAGAGAACTCKTATCAGCTGAATTAGTAATGTTGAATTAGAAATGAGAAAATCCTTTTCAATTTAAGTGGCTTTTCTCAGAACTTTTTGCATGTTTAATATCTTCATTCATCCTTCTCATAATTGTTCCAATTTCAGCACTCCCTGAGTATCCATGCAGATGTGCACAATGCACACCGTTCAGACCCTGATCCATTCAGCCAAGCTTTATATCCCTGAGGACCACCAGGAAGCCCCCAAACCATTTCTGTAACGTTTTCTCCTGTGGATGCAAAGATTGAGTCCTTCATGGATAGTGTCGTACTTTTACTTGAAAAATCTGCTTGTGCTGCTCTCTGAGAGATTGGAGAGATCATGAGTGCTCTTCAGTGTAGACACTTTACCATTATCTTCTAAGAATCTTAAAAAAAATTGAACTGAAAGTAACATTCGTGTAATATTTTGTAAGAACGCTATCATGAGGCTCTTCAGGGGGAATTACAAGCATTGCTTTCTTTTTCTTCATTACTCTTGGAGGGGGTCAGCCTCTCTCCAGTCCCCCTTGATAACAAGCTGCTGTGAGAGCTTAGCAGAGCAATGTGTGTCCTGGTTGCACCAGATGGATCTCATTTGTGTTGCTGTTCATAGTCATGATAGGCAGCAAATGGAGTGCAGCTTGAGGCAGCACTTTGCTGCCTGAAGTTGATGCCTGATGAATTACGGAGATAAATAAGGCAAGAGTCCACCTTTGCTTTTCCCTTTGAGTGTGCACGTAAGTGTTAGGTGGCCCACGTTTGAGAAGACAAAGTGAAATGAGCTTTCAAGTACTTCCTTGAAGTTGTCTTAATTATTTCATTATAATGGTAAAGAACAAAGCAGAAGAATCAATAGGCCTAATTATTACATCTAAATGCAAGAGAAATTAGTCAGTGAACTCTCCTTTCTCTGGGGAGGATTAATCTTCCTATGCTCTATTTCAAATGTCTTTCAGAAAAATGAAAGGCTTATCACCTAGGAAACACGCGGTCCTAATCGCCCAGGTCTTGCTCTTGGATTTATAGATGGTGAGAGGACTCTTAGTTGGCCTTCTGAAGCACAAAATTAGGTTGTTTTGCTTGTGTTTAACTGTTGTAGTTGAGTTTTGCAGCTGGGTGATTTGAATGATGAGCGCAGTTTGGGGCATGTGCCTCGTGTCACCCCAGCAGGGCTTGGCCAGCTCTGGGTGAGCTGCAGGGACCAGCCCAGCACCAGCCCTCCACCATGTGCAGGGGATGGGCTGGATCCCAAAGTGTGCTGCCCGAGAGGCAGTGGTAATTAGCTCAGGTTCTCAGTAATAAGTGCTGTACTGATGAATCTGTAACACTTGCAGAGCTGTCCCATTGCCTTTTTGATTGCTATGTGAGACTCCAAAACAGGCAGCATTTGGCTGCAGCCACAAGATGATTACAGGTGATCCTGGCAGGACCTGATTCTTCACCCTTGAATTGGTCACTGGATTGAAATGGCGATAATGTTTCCTGCATACAAGGTTTGGTATGGCAGTAAATTCTGGTCCTATCTCCTTGCTGTTGTCTTGCACCAAGCCAATAGCATCTTGAGATACTTTCTACTAGGTTGATTACAAGAATTTTAAGCTGTGACACAGATGTAAGATGATTTCAGATGAAGTGTTACATTAATAAATGAATCTTCAGCCTCTGCCCTTCTTAAGTTCTGACTTTCTTTAGATTTTGTCATTTGTAGTCATGTGTTGTGGTGGTGGAAATACAAGTCTGGAASTACTAAGATGTGCTTCCCTAAAATAATTCCAGATTTTTGCATAGGCAGATCACACACAGGAATAGAAGGCTTGGGTTTATTCCTCGCCTGCAAACCCAACTTAGTGTAAAGAAGACTCAGTAGCTGAAATATGAAGTCTAAATACRAGAAAAAAGGACCATTTCTTTGCGTAACACTGGGGAAATCAGCCTTACAGTTCACAAACTGAAATGACAGCTTGCTGTAGGGAAAACTTCAGTCCATCATTATTTTGCCTATTTGGGTTGCTTAACTCATGGCAGTTTATTAATTAGTTTCTATTTTGCACTCTTTCTTAAAAGAAAAAGATTCCAACTCATTATGTATCACCYTTGTACCTTTCTTTCTTCTCAAATTACTCTGCATCATGGTCGGTTYCCATCTTCCCTGGCTGTTGAGTGGATTAACTGGGTGATGCTGACTGGAGGGCATGGGAGGGGCCACTGATGCACCACCTGATTATGTGGTCATGGAAACCCCTGGAGGTAAGACCTCTGTTATCAAAATAAATTGGGATTTTCTGCCAACTAATGGTTGGCGAAGCTTGCACTAATGCAAGATTCTGAKGGATGATGTGCTATGGAAGGCAATTAGCCTTTGCTGATAAGCTAGACTTTGATTAAGCTCTTCCAGGCTTTCTCATCATGAGAAACATGTACTACTCATTGAACATGCAAATGTATTTGCAGTGTATAATTACAAAATTTTCTAAAGGAGCGACCTATTTTAAACAGGGCTTTTGTTTCACTCTTATTCCTTCATTGCRCTCACCAACTCAATCACACAGGCTAATTCAGCAAACATAATTGACTGGTTTTAGGAGTTAAAATATCCTGCTGTTGAATGTTTTATGCTTCAAATATCGATTATAATGAAGACTTCTGTGGTGGGTATGTAGCTGTGCAGCCACTCTGAAAGACTTGCCCTTTGCAGTGAGCCTTTGGGATGCAGAGGGCTGGCAGTGCTGGSATCTGCAGCCGCAGCCAATTTAAAAGTGGTCTTGTTGCAATAATGCTGAGAACAAACTCTTTCTGTAGCCACAGGCTGCTGAATGTGCAGCTCGTTTCACTTGTTGGAAATTCAGTTATTGATCCAATTAGCTCCTGACCTGCTTACAGGGTGATTGTAATGATTAAAATTGATTATGGCTGTGTATCGTGAGTTTGATCTTTGGTGCTGAGGATTTGGATATTATGGTCTGCCATTATGTAGCTGATAATGGATTGTGAAGAGCATCAAGGAGTTCATGTGTCTTCACACTCCTCAGGGATACTTTTTCAGTGTTAGATTCTCATTTGTGATGCTGTTAACTGAATGACAGTATCATGTTGCTTACCCAGGCATACATATTTTGTTAGCTTTAGTCACTTTGTCCAAGAGATTGTGTGAGCTTCTCTACSTGCCTCTATCAACACCATGGTGCTTTAGGAAAAAAAACTAGGAAATGGACGTTTTGTTTCCAGATGTAATTCATACTTGTAGTCCTGAACCGTACCAAGGGCATTCCTATAGSTATCTGCATGTACCTCCTAGCTGTGGTGCCTTTAGTTTATTGCATGCCTAAGAGCATGAAAATCAAAGTTGTATTCTGCTGTACACYGATGGATCAAAGCTTGGCATCGTTGCCATTTTCTAATAGAAATGCCTTCACAAATTCTCCAATCAGAGCAGTAGAAACACAGAGAAATGGGCAGTGCAATGCCCCATCTGCTCTTTCCCTTTTGCACATCTCATCTCCTGTGGTGTGGCTGTGGGGTCAGAGGGGAGGAACAGGGCAGGTTCCAGATGCACCATCTCCTTTGGTTTCTCCTCCAAACTCCCAGTGCTGCACTGACACCTGAGACAGGGGTAGTGGTCTGTCAGGGCATGTCCCTCCTGTCACAGACCCTCTGAGACGTGTGGTTTTTAGGATGGAGAAAACCAAGGAATCTGCTGCTGCCGACCTGTGGTTGAGAGTCTGATCCCACAGGAATAATCTGCATGATGCAGGTTTTTGCCCCTTTTGCAGATTATGATTGATGACTTCACCTTATGATGCCTTAGCACTGGTGGTGGTGAGTTCAAAAAATGCTGGATACAAGGAGCATGGTTGTTCTTCCCTTGTGAGGCTTTGCTCCCCCAGTCTCTGCCCTCCAGCTAAAGCAGCTTCCTTGCTCATCACGTGGATATTCCCAGGATTTCAGCTAGTGACCACAGAGCACACTTCCCACTCTAAAATCATGTGTCTATCCTCTTCCAAATTAGCAGTTTTCAGATGTCCCACTGGACATTTGGCCTAAAACAGTCTGAACACTTCTACTGCTTTGTGGTCATCACCAGCTTTCATGACAGGCTCTGGTGAGGCCRCAGTCTGAACATACACCATTGTAGCCTTTATTAAAATTAAAATCCATCTATGGTAGGAGTGTTGCAAGAGAAGGTTTCAGGACTGATTTTTGAGTGTAGATATCTGAATTATAAATTAAATTCTGCAGCTATTTGGGTTAAGAAGAATTTTTATGAAATCTTGAGAATTGTCATTCTTTCCCATTCTATCAATAGTAACTGCAAGCTTGAGCATATGCTGCAAAAGGCATTGAGGTGAAGTATTCACTTAGAGAGAGAACACAAGTGCCTTTTTCATCTGAGGCAAATTAGGAGAAAAGGAGACAACTTCCAGCAAACTGTGGCTTCCGATCTACAAGCTGATAAAATCTGCATATTAGTCACAAGTTATTTTTCCAGATTTCTAGTTCATTCTGTTTTCTGAATTAAAGATGCTGAAATTCCCTTTCAGTCTTTCAGTCTGTTTCATAACTAGTATACTTGGTGGGGAGGGGAGAAAACAAAATCATCACCACCACCATTATTATAGCTCACATCTGGCAGGTTGTGAATTGGCTGGGGTTTCTGGGGAGTAAATCTAGAGGAGGAATGCAATCTTTATTGTGACCATGTTCTGTAAAAATTGGATTTTTCTCAAAGAGAAGGTGTTACTTTATGCCAAAAATCTGGCATTATTAAAAAAATCTGGATTATTAAATCCAAACCCTTCCACAACTAAACCTTCATTGCATGGGTTTGGGGCTCAGCATCCCAGCACATCCTGTATTAGCACACTGGACTTTTTAAAATCTGAGGTAGGTGTGCACATTGTGTGCAAGTGTGAAAGCACAGAGCCATTCTGAATCTTTGCAGTGGTTGATGTATGTCTGTCCAGGGCTTGCTCCATACTGAATTAATTGTTGTGAGGATTAATGGTACTTCACTGATTTCACTTGCCTGTCAAGGGGTTTGAGTGCCATGAGCTTTTCCCRATTGCAGGAGACATCCCTGGCTGGGTGAAGGGGTACTTCATCCCTTGCCTCATTTTGTAGCAGTGAAATTAAGGCTTGGGGGAGGAAATGTTTCTGTATCAGGAAAGATGTCCCTTTTCAGTGTAGCAGTCATCAGAGAATCAGCTTCTCTGCCAGAAGTAGCAACYTCTGGCTACAGCATGGGCATTGCTGCTTAGGGTAATTCATAAGAGTATTTTGGCCGCAAAGCTTGGTTTTTTACAACTTTGAAGCATTACAGTGACTGAGGACATCTCTTGAGCTTCACTTCAGTCACAGAAGGTGTTTTCTGCACTGTTTTGGCATGTGCTAGTTTGTGTACGAGTTTCTGCCACATCATGACCTCTGGAAGTGTATTGCTGTTCTCAGTGTTGCCCATAGAGCAGCTGGCACAATCAGAGCAAGAGCCATAAAATCAGATGTCTCTCAYGGTTTTTAATACTCCTCTAGTTTGGTGCCACCTCTGGTTAGTGTATGTAAATTKGTGATTGGCTTTTACTGTGTTTTGTATCCTAAATTTAAATTGTATTCACTTCTGTAGTGTGAAAGGATGCACAAGGGGGAGGGTGCATCAAAGGTTATCAGAGAGCATATCCAGAATTTGCAGATTGGGAATATTGGCCTACAAGCAAAAGACAGTAAAGGCCAGTTTAATATGTACAGCCCATGGTTCCACTTTAATTGGGTTGGTTTGTGCAGGGTACTGTTCCACTCTTTTATGCATTATTTTTCCAGTCAAGAAATCATCTGCACTTGTGCTTTTCACTGTCTGTCTTTTTCCACACCTCTCTTGTCCCATTTTCACTGCCCTCAGCCTGATCATTGCCTAGAGATGTACATGCATTGGTCCATCACTCATGAGAAGGATTTTTTTTGGTTGAAATAAGTCTTCCCAGAAGGCTAACGTAGAATATTTTATTCTTCCAATTCACTCTGATTGCTGCAAGAGTTGAAGTGAATCTGCACATTTAGATACAGCAAAGACTGTTTTTATCTCTGATGAAAAACTAAAATGCCATTAAAGCAGAATGTTTGCAGTAATTTTCTGTGTATATGTGCATAAAGGCCATAAGGAGAAGTGGACCTTATCGCTTTGATGGCACTCATTATCCTAGAGCTATTTTTCACAGGGTCCTTCTACCATAATTCTAGACTATTTTTCTCTTAAAATTTGCTCTGACATGTTTATGTTTTGGAGGAATTTTCCCTCCACAAGATGAAACACCATCCTGTCATCTAACTTATTTCTTTGGTTTTTACTTGTGGCAAATCCATGGAAGTTAAATGCTGAATTCATGGTGAGCTCGGAGGAATGCATGATTGCATTAACCCTTATGTGCTCTTGTATACTGAAAATGTCCTGTGTTTGTTTTCTGTTCAGGCAAACTAATTGATTAAGCCATGCCAGATTTTACATCCCCAGTGACATGTCATTAATAAAGGCAATGTTTTTTAACATCTATATAGTTGTGGGCTTATTTATTTATTATTATTATTATTATTATTATTATTATTATTTTCAGTATGACCTTCATGTTGGTTTTGTCTGTTGGTAGGTGGAGCAAGTAACCATGTTCTGCAGGGGAAAAACATTCTCTAACACTGCTGGGGTATAAATTGTGACTATTGTTGCACAGAGTCTAGAGGCAATGGTTGATTTCCATGTTCCCAGGATTCTGCTCTTCCRGAAGACCAGAATATATGTAAAACATCTCGTGGCTGAAGGAGGATTTCAGAAAAAAAACATGTAARAACATTTTCTACAGAAGCACCCGTGCTGGAGGAGTTGGCCTAAACCAACACCTCGGTGTCTGCCCCCACAAAATCCAGATGGAAACCTTGCTGGGCCAGGTACCTGTTCTCTCTGAGTCATTCCTGCTTGGTGGCATCACCATGGTCATGACCCATCTCCCTGACTTTGCAGCAAATCTGCCACTGGCAGTGGATTGGAGTTTATTTTTCTCCTATTTCTGTGGTAAGAGATTTACAGTCATGGCTCTGGATGCATCCAAGGCAGAGAATGAGGGATGAGTGTGTGTGCCCAGCATGGAGCTGGGCTGGTACCCATCACCTGGGCAGGATACACGCTGCTTTTTGGAGCAGTTGCAGCTGAGATACTGCTGTGCTGGAGCATTTTGATCTCTGGAAAAGACTTGGTTGCCATTCAGTTGGATTTCCTACAAAAATAACCCCAAAGCATTTTGGATGATGGGAGAAGCTTAAGGCAAGGTTCACAGGGAAGCATCTCCTCTGGAACTGAGCAAGGGGGGTGAGGCAGCCTGATTTGGGGGTGATTTTGGCATGTGCCCTTCCCCTGCATCTCCTGGAGCCAGGGAGGCTTCTGCTGGGGTGCTGGGATACAGGAAAGCCTCCAGGAAACCTTCCCTGTAAGCTAGGGAATTACTGTGCCCATTTTAAAAATTAATCCATATATTCTTCATTTAAATTTATCTTACCTCTCACATGCTTAAAGCTTCTCTACCTGAAATGTGCAATGGAGAACCATTCTGCAGGGATCTGTAGGTTAAAAAAAAAAGGTATTTCCATGGACACAATAATTTTTATTTTCTAAAATCAGACTGTGATTGGACTCTGTGTCCTCCAGGAACTTGTTTAGAGCAGATATACTCTCTAAAGATTTAATGACCAGAAGCATTTTCCTCTTGTTTCACAATTACTTTTTTTTTTTAAGTGAATACTCATAAAACATGGGCAAAATGTAAAGCTGAAAGGAAGAGAAGCCAGGAATACTAAAGAGAGAGAGAGAGAGTGCTTGCTTGAAAGTGTTGGCCAAGCAGCTGTTCATGCCTCCTATTTAGCATGAATGGAAGACATAGCCCTGATTAAAAATGGTAGGTAGCAGCTGCACAGCCTGGGCTAAGGATTACCAGATGGTTAACTCTGATTGACTTGTCTCCATGGAGCTCAGTGGGGAGGGAGGGATGGAATATCTGAAATGTGATGAACATGCTAGGTACACAATTTTTTTATAATGAATGTGCCAGATTTGTTTACATGCTTCTTGAATAAAATATGGCTGCTAGTTTGACTTAAGACAGACATCTTTAGTACATGCTATGTTGCAAAACCTTGCTCTTTTGATTGTAGGTGTGATGATTCCCCCTCATCTCTCCCCCCCACACCCCGGTGCTGTGATACAGCATAAAATAATTGGTTGACAGAATGTTGATTCTGCAGCACGGGGAGGATTTGCACAGATGGGAGTCAAAATATGTCTCCTTGCCTTATGCTAATGCCACCACAAAGGTTAGGGAGAAGTTCAGAACTGAATGTGGAATCCTTGTGCTGCTTTAGCTGTTGCAAAGTGTTTAAAGTCAGTACCTGGAGGAAGATCTGGATCCAAATGCTCTGTGTGTCTGCTCCCTCTGTTTTACAGCAAAAGGGTACCAGCACTTGCTGCATATTCATCATATTATGGTGCCTGTGTGGCTGCTTTTCCTTGACATGTGCCCATGGTGGCCAAAGTGGGATTTTTTTCCTACCCTGGAAACGCAGTCACAGACATCTCTAAAAATACTGCRGCAAGAGGATGATGCATCAACATGATTCCAAACAGCATTCTCTTAAGGGGCTTGGCCACATTTCTTACAAGTGCCAATCAATTGTCCCTTGTTTAAACAACATGTTCTGCAGAGGCTGTAGCCATGTGCAAGGTGGTGAATTCCTCATAAAACCTGTTTTTGGGATGGTGGGAGAAAGTGGGAATTGGTCATTCGAGGGCCAGAGCAGCTCACCCACCTCTTCTGGACAGTCCCTGGGAAGCAGCAGCCCCATGACTTGGTTTCCCTTCCTCTCCCTTTGATCTCAGCTCCTTTTGTTTGGGCAGCAGCTCTCACAGTGTGTTTTTGGAGAAGTCCTGGAGCTGTGGCACCCTCAAGGCCATGGGTTTCATGGGCAAACTCCCTCACACTTCAGCCTTTAGTTTCATGTGACTGCCCTGACTTGAACAGGAGATGAAAAATTGCAGGTAACTAACAATAGAGGCTGGTAATTTGAGAAGTAACACTTTGGCATGTATTTAGAAAAAAAAAAATTAGTAATAACAGTGAATAATTTAGAAATGCCAAGATAAATACCATGTTTGGGGGAATGTGTCACCTCCAGCTGTGGGGAGTGGGAGACATTGATCGTGTGTTTCTTTATCCTCCGTGTTGAACATTTCTGCTTTGTGTTTGCATTACTTTTTAAAAGCAAAGTACAAATATGTCAAAAAGATGGAGCTGTYGGTTGTGCCAACTCATTTCCTCACATTTGAGTATGAATGGAATTGTGATGCTGATTTTTCTTCATAAATGCTTTTTACCTAGAAAACATTACTTCTGAACCCGTGACACTTAGTACTTTATTATTGGTCTCACCTGAATGTTGTCACTGTATACAAACACAAATAAAATGCTAATTCAAGCTACTGATATTGATAAGCAAATATGGGGGGTTTTATGTGGTTGATTTTTTTTTTTTAATTTTGGCAACATCGGAGCTTCCCTCCTTCTTCCCAGAATACAGAACCAAACCAAGATGCCATCTGATTTTTTTGAAAGTGGTGAGTCTTAAAAGCAACGATTTAAAGTCTCATTATACTCAAACAATCGTGCCAAAGAGGGGAGGTTGGGCAGGGGATGGTGGCCACAACCTCTGCCTCTTTGTGGGATAAAATGTTTGGCTGTGGGTTTCRTGATCCTGGTGTGAGGAGCATCCTGGCTCCAGAGGCACCTCTGTATTTCTGAAATGTTTCAAGTGCAGAAGGAAAAGCTTATGAGGAAAACAAACCCATTTTTCCCAGCTGAGCATGAAGACTGTGAAGTTTGTGGTAGGTTCTGTAAGGGCTTTTGGTGTCCCCTTGGGAATTGAGCCATTTGGATGCTGGAATGTGGTGGACACCCACGCCTGGCTCTCTGGAGATAGCRGGGTGGTTGTCAGGTGTCCTTGTATTTCCTTTCTCCTGCATGCTGCTGGAAGGCTGATTTCTGGGGAAAACCCATCTTCAGCATGGTCTGCTTCTCAATGTACAACAAACTGGATCAATCTTAAGTGTCAYGGGCCAGATAATAGATGAAGGTGTTAAATCTGTTAGCAGCCACACTGAAAAGGCTGAAATATTCTGCATTTGTGGAGGTTAAGCACTATTTGTGAAAATACACATATATAGTTGGGCCACACCTTGCAAAAATGGCAAAAGAGGTGGCCAAGGAGAACTGTCCTGCCTGGTGTTGGATTTTAAATTTTCTGATATCAGGGAAAGGTATGGAAAAGTGCTGGTGTGACGAGAAACTGCTGTACAAGAGGGAGACAAAAGAGGTTTTTCAGGTGTAATGGGCACACTTTAAAATAGCTCTGCTGTTTAGATGCATGAAGGGGAAAACAGCTGTTTGAGCTAATGAGCCAASTTGGTGTGGCTGCAGGCACCCTCAGAGAACTGCAGCCTTTGGGAGCACAAAGCTTCTGTCAACATGGGAGGAAGAAGAGAAGCAAAGGCAATTTTGTGAGAAAAGGAAGGAATTGGTGAGAGGTGCTGGTGCTGTGCTTCCTCTGCAGCATGAGTCCTTGGTGACCGTCGTGGTGCTTCCAGCCCTCTGAGAGCCAGGAGGACACAGGGGGATGGGGATGGGATGGGGCCCTGATTGCCACAGCTGGGCATTTCCTTGTGTGGCCACCACCGTGTTCTCAGGGGCTGTCTCAGAGTGTGTGCCATGGGAGGAGAAAAATCTGCCCTCTCCTCTCACATGAGTGTAATTTCTGCCTCAGTGATGCTTGGCAGAGCCACGTGTGAAACAGCCTTCACGTCTCACTGAAAAAAGCAAGACTGCCAAAATTTTGTCTGTTTTGAGTCAGGAAGGAATGTTTAAATCTTGAAAGTCTGTTTGCCTTGAAAAAGATACCAACACCCCAAAACTCAGATCTGGTCAACTGAAGTGCTTTGATTTTGATGCGTTACGCTGTCTTTCTCATGTGTGTATAAATTTTGTAACACAGTATTTTTCAAGCAAAACTGTTCATTTTGAAAACTCAGAGCAAGGATTTTGACAATGTAATAAATTTCTGTAGAGAACATGTCATCCTTCCTGTCTACAATTAYGTGGGACAAGTCAAAGCTTTAAGGGAAAAACACACATGTGCAATAGTTCATTGGCACTTCCAGCTTCATTGTTTAATGCATTATTTCAATTTTAATAGAAAAGGAAAGGGCTAGTAATGACCAGTGTATTTTGGGAATCAATGGCAATTCCTCTTGGGGCTCAGGCAGCTGGTCTCTTATTGGTGGGAGGGGAAGATGGACCTTCTGCTGTCCCAACAGCATTTGGGGGAATTTTCAGGAGCATCTCCCACCACCAACCCCACTGAAAGGAGCCTTCAGAATGAAGTGGCTGATGTCACTGTCACAGTCCCAGTGGGAGATGTGGTTTTATCTCCTGAAGAGTGAACAAATGTAGAGGCATTTGAATGCCAAGACAGAGCTGAGGAGGCAGCAGCTCTGCAGCCTTGGCTCTGTGCAGGGTCCTCATTGCAGCTGGAAAGGTGAGGAAGGGGCACAGGTTAGGCTGGCAGCTCTTGGGATGAAATAGGACTCACAAGGTGATCTTGGAAGAAATGCCAGGTTTTGGAGAGTACAGGTTTGCGCAGAGCCTCCTCATGGGTGCTGCTGTTTTCCTCCAGAAGCAACAGGCACCTGTGTATGAGCTACAGGGCAGAGGGGACAGGAGTGAGTGCACCCTACTGAAGGGGTGTTCCCAAATGGAGAGGAGCCYCTTGTCCCTTGGGGGAACACGTCCATGTGCAGCACTGTGTTCAGTACTCGTGTTGTAGCTACTGTCAATGGGAGAACAAGCCTGGCCATCAGAAGGTGGTCAGAGTGTGTGGGGAGGAGGGGCAGAGCTGCAAATGTTTCTGAAGCTGCCCTTGAAGATAAGTGTTAGTGGTCATGGGTTTTTGTGTCGTTTACTGCTGCATGTTGTAGATACCAATRAATGTAAAGAGAAGTGTTAAACCATATTGCTCTGGCACAATGTTGTTTTCTGTTAGTATGAGGATGCTTGATGAAGTCTCTGCTATAAAATATTTTCATTTTATGAGCTACACATCAATAACTGATTGATGGCAAACAAAAAATATTCGACTGCTGCTTATGACTCCATGGTAAATGGAACAGATGCAAGTGGGTTTTCATTTTAGTGTTGTGTGCTGAGCTTCAKACTTCAGAAGAAGCAGTGCTGTCCAAACCTTTTTGCATTCTGTATTTTGCCATTTACTCTCAGCAAAAACCTGTCGTCTCCATGTCATTCTATCACAGATAACTCATTGCTTGACATTTTCCCAGCAATATTTCTAAGGAAACGTTTTGTCCCCAGTAGCATAAACACTGTGAACTAGGATTTATGTGTTGTAAATCAAGGCCTGGTACTCTCTACTGAGAATAACATTTTGAATAAAAGCTTRGTGTCCACATATCATGTGACTACAGCATCCTGCCCTCTGCACCACAGGATTTGTCTTGGGATGAGCATGATTAATTAATTGTTTGGAACTCAGCCTCTATGTGTGTAGTTGTTTTATGGGTGCTTGGGTGACTCCCTAATACTCATGCAATGTAAATMAAATCTCTCTTGCTGGCTGAGTGGTACCTTGAATGCAGACAGTAATGGAATTTGTCTTCTTAGAAACTGCCTTGTTTATTAGCATAAATTGACTGTTAAAATGAAATGTTTGCATGGGTATAGAAAAATGTGACAATTGATCAGTTTAAGACAAGTAGACATTGATTTTGTGTAAATCTAGTCCATATTTTGAGGTTATAAAGCAATACAGGGTTGGCTGAAAAGAAATTGCATCTTTAATGTGTGTGTTTGCCTTAGCCATATGAAGTTAAGGAGTAAAATCTTGCCATTGCCCTGCTGCAATATAGGATACATCTATAAATAGATCTGGTGGCTGACATCCCTGCCCATGGAAGGGGGGTTGGAACTAGAAGATCTTTAAAGCTGAAAGTTGAAAAAGCCTTTCAACCAAAGCCATTCTGTGATCCATTATATATTTTTTATGTGTATGTGGGGAGAAGATGTATGTGTTTACTCATACAGCTGCATGCACACATACAGAAATTAAGCAGAGAGCACATGTGTAGGAATGACTTTGAAGTGTCTGGCTTTGAATTGTCACCTCTAAGTTTGACATCTGAACCAAACCTTAATGTCACCAGATTTCACTCTGCTGCTGCTGTGTGGATGTGCCATTAGTAGGCTGCATTAGATGAGGCTGGATTAAATCTCATCAGTACAGGCCATGAGCAATGTGGGCTGGCCTTGGTTGCCCTTCATGCCCCACTATTCATGTTTCTTTTTCCCTGGATGCCTCCTTGCATCCTTGAGAGTAAGCTTTGAATGGGAATCATCAAGACCCTTTCTGACCTGGCTGTASAGTGAGCCCTGCATCTGGAATCATGCCTCATGGACATGGGCAGGCATCCCAGCGTTGCTGTCATGCTGTGTCTGATCCCTTAAGTTCTGTATTCAAAGCTTGGGGAGCCCAGGGGAGCTGGGCAGCAGGTTTTACATGCATCTGTGCCTTGCATCCCTGCATTTTGTGTACAAAAGCAGCATTTCCTCTGTGGAGTGTTTCTGCAACATGGACTCCAACACTGGTCCTGGGGCTGTGTGGAGCCACACAGTACTCAGGGCCRTCTGCAAATGTGGAGAGGTGCCTCAGCACCTTGCTCAGGGCCCAGATACATTGTCTTTTCTTGTGGTACAAAAATCTCATCACAGGGAGATTAGAGTGTTTAGTTCTTCATTGTGTGGTTGAACCAGTTAAGCTGCACTTGGTTTTTCCACGTGCCCAGATATCTTGATGAATTCATCCCACCCTACAGCATGTGCACGTTCTGCTGAGAATTAGATTTATGTTTTTAAATTTCTGGAAAAAAAATCCAAGTAAACAGAGTTGAGCAATTCATCTGGATTAATGGGGACCAACTCTATTAGCCTAATACAACACTAATCTGATTCCAAACTGTTAACATATTAAAGCTGCTTAATTATATGTTTGTTTGACACAATGTGGTAATCCTGTATGATTTAGGGTATATTGTCACAGCTCTTGACTTGCAGTGCCTCACCATTGATAAAACCACAATTAAAACCCCTTAGTGTGTGTTAGGCACTAACTTCACCCTTTGCTGGATTGAAATGTGGCTTGTTGTAAGGGCTGCCAAGCATCCTCCCTGCTTTGTGGAAACACTCACCACCTCTGTTTCATGCATAAAAGCAAGGGGCAGGAAAGGCTGCTGTTTGCTTATGCAAGGAATGGGTGTCTGAGCTGGGAATTTAATCCAGGGCACCTGAGGAGGAGGTCTGGAATTCCTTCTAGGTTAAACCAGTAGGTTAAGAGATAAGAGCATATAGCACTTTGATGTGTTTGGGCAGTTCTCTGGGGTTGTGCAGTATTTTCTATCTGGTCTGGGTGCAGCAATGTTCCAAAAAGTGAAAAGCTCCCTCACATCTGCTCACTGTGAAGAGTGGGATAATGAGATGCAAAATCAAGGCAGAGCACAAGCCCTCCTTGCTTGTTTGAGCCAGGCACTGTCAGAGGAGGAGATGCCTTCTGGGGAAAATGGCTCAGCCCTGTCTGAGGCTCCCTGTGCAAAGGGCTGATCTGGGCTCGTGCAGAAGCTGCTGCCCTGGTCCATGGTGGGAGCAGGACCAAACCTGGGCATTTCTGCCTCACTCACTGTGCATTTCTGGGGTGTTTTACGTTTTTCACAGCAGAATCCTTGTGCAGAATACAGCATCTGTGTGACTGCAGAGAACCAGAGAGAGGGGAGAGATTTGTGACTCCTGGTGATAAATGAACTGAACACACCAAGGTCACTTATTATTGAAGATCTCACTAGAACAGTTCAGCTCATATCCCTATCCTAAAACCACAGGTAGCACCTCTGCTTTTCAGACTGTSAAAATCTTCACTGTCCCAGATTACAAGGTTTTTTTGACATTTTGTACAATACTCTGGAGATTTTTCATTGCTATTAAGCAAGGTTGGTCTGCAAATTTTACATAACRTCATTGAAATCATTACAGATTGGARGCACTCTTACTTACTGCTTTCCTTTGAATTGAAAAATTTCAGATATTTAAATGCAATTGAAAATCTTGAAGCATTTCTTGCAGCTTTGCTATGATGATTTTAACTAAACTTGATATGGGGCTTTGGTGACTATCCAAAGTGAAAAAATTCCTGATATGGATGTCGTGTAAAGTGATGCCTTGGAAGCAGAGTAAAACATTTCTGGTTTTGTGCCTGTCTCTTGAATTCAGCATCTGCAAGGCCTAATCTGAAAAAAAAAAATTCCAGGGATTAATTTATATGAAGGTAAGGAGAACATCCTCTTTGACCCTAATGGATAGTGTGTGCTGTGATGGTGCCTTCAGCTGACATTATAGTGACAATCTGAAAGAATATGATGACATGAGGAGCTACCAGATGGATGCTGCGAGTTCTGGGGTGTCTGACAAGGCTCTGGCATTGGGATGGATAATCAGAGGGATAGAGAAGAGGAACAGAAAGTCCTGATTTTCATATGATTCTGAAGGCTTCAAGGCCACTAAGTTTTTTCACTCATCAGGGCTTTGCTTGCTTCATGGAAGGACCTGGGGCTTATCGACCAGTAAAGAATGTCTGTTCCCAGTTAGAGACATTTGCAGCATGGCAGCTCAAATCAGAATAAACAGAGAGTTTGGAGTCCCCCCGGGAGTGTCTTTCATATGCTGAGGCAGTGTCCAGATGCTGCAAGAATATTTCCTCGTTGATCATCTTCAAAGTGTGGCAATGTCTGTAGGCACTGAGTATAGTGGCAGCATTCCCAGTGCTGGTGCTGGTTTTGTGTGTCCCTGCTCCACACATGACGTGTCACTGGGAGCCTGGAATAGATTGTCTCCCCGATAACATTATTTTTTTTTTCCAAAAGTTCTGCAACTGATGCAGAAGTATTAGTAAGTTATGCTTTCTCTCTAGTTCTTGTATTGATTGTTAAATGTCATGCATGTACATAAAAATATGAGACTGGAAAGATGATATTCCCTATCTGAGTAGGTTTTATTTCTGTTGCTCCCACATTCTGGGCAGCCTCATTTGCTTGGACATCAGGATAAGTAATGGTGCTTTTTATGGTTGTCACTTACCTTTTTCCAAGATACTCTTTAACTTTCATGTCTTATACCTTGTTTTACACATCTGGGAGCTAGCTACTCTTCAGCTGAAATTGTGAGGTTGACCTAAACCATTTCCCTCTGGAAATCTAAACCATAACTGCTCAGTGGGTTGTTTTTTGATAGTAAAGCAAATGGTGCAATAGTAGGTTTCCCTGTGGGTTGGGGCAGGCTTGGGTCTCCTTGTTCAGAGRCAGCACATGGCACCCTCAAGCCCCCACATCCTTCATGGGAGCAGGGCTTAAACGTCACAGCTGGGTTGGGTTCTCTTTTTCTGTAAGGTGACAGAAGAGAGAGTGACTGTAAACCCAGGGGAGTTAACCAGAGGCACCTGAACGGGAACAGAGACAAACAGTGTGCAGTTTTGGAGGGGAAAGTGCCGGCCTTTTCTGGTTCCATGGGTGGCACGTGTGGAGTGATAAACAGGCTGGCAGAGCCGCAGTTTGGGATCCGATCTGCGTTGATCAAGAAGTTGGTGACACCTGGTGGCGGGCGCTGGCCAAACCCAGGCTCCGCCTGACCCAGATTCCGTCAGTGYCCTTTGAAGGGGCTGCTGCAGAATTAACGCTGTTTCTGACAAGGGCAGAATGCTCACGTCAGTGTTTTGCAGGGATAAAACCCGTTCGAGGCCGTTGTGTGCAGGGGCAGGAGCATCCTGACTCTGCCGTGGCTCCTGCACAGGCAGGATCCTGTCCCTGACACCCTCTACGCCTTTGCTTTGCTGCTTGAATTCTGCAGATCCCCYCCTCTCACATCACCTGGAGGGTGTTATTTGTACAGGATCAGAAATTTTGGGAAGAGCAGACTGTAACAGAGCTCAAGTGCAACTGGCTTCTACCTGGTATTCTTTGGAGAAAATAAATGCCATTTCTACATATCAGAATTCTTAGGTTTTGTATCACTGGTGAGTATGTGGACCATCTTACACAGGGAGCCAATTAAAAATAATATATTAGCATGCTTGCATTAATCCATACCTGCTGTACTTGCCAGAGTCTAACTTGGAAGAAAACTATTGTATTTGCAGGGATCCCTGACGAAGGCAGGAATGATGAATCTGACTCAATGTTCTCAGAAGGCTAACTTATTCCTTTRTAATAATATATTATATTAAAGAATACTATATTATACTATACTAAAAAATTCAGAAAGGATACTTACTGAATGCTAAAAAGATAATAATGAAAACTCATGACTCTTTTCAGAGTCTCAACACAGCTTGGCCCCARTTGGCCAGAGAGTCAAAACAACTTATATTATATATATTATATCAGAGGAACGACATGAAAGGGTTCTCAGGAAGGTAATATTACTGCTATCCTTCCCCAGTGATGACTTTATTGCAAGAGACAAACTATAAAACACATTTCTTGGACAGCCTAAGATCCCAGTGTTTTAAAAATCATAGAAGYGGAGACTTTTCCAAAATCCTGTCAATTCAGTTGTGCTAAGGTGTCTTTTCAGACATAGTTTAATATTTTGGAAGAATTTCATGCTCAGTTTAATTAGTTTCCTCCAATCGAGTTTGGATTTTTCTTGTTGACTAAGTGATTCTTTCCCAAACTGCCTGAGGCATCAAGTTGGTCTTGACAGAAATGCTGAAGTAAACATTATTATTTGGTAACTGTGACTGTTCAGAGCTGCACCACTGGTGCCAAACTGTTACTTGCTGTGACAGCTCATTATCTCCCTGTTTTCCAGTTCTTTACATATCTTTTTGTTTATTCTGGTGGGTTGAAAATAGATGTGTGTCCATTTTTGTGTGTATTGCTGTTTTCTGTACAGCAGTGAAACCATGTTTACTAAATGCACAACTTCTTGTGTAGTTTTAGTGGTGCTGAGGCCAATGGGGAGGCATGTCCTGGTATAAGCTTATTTAGTGAAATCCAGAGTATTATTTATATATCTATCTATCTATAAAAAACATAAGGTATATACTTTTTTTTTTAACATATATACACATTTATAATAGTGTGTGAGCAGCTCAGCCTGTGCATGGATGAAGATGACCACTGGTTCCAGTCAAGGTCAAGTGTGTGTATACCTGCCAGAAAGAGTCAATAAAAACCATTCCTGATCTAAACAGTTAGAGATGTTTTTTTGAGCTCATCTGGCTTCTGGACAGTAACATTTTCCACTCTAGGTGACTTTTTTAATAGCACACTGGCCAAGTGTATCTGCTGTGATCCATAGGTCATTGTTGGAATTGCTGTAAATCTTTTGGAACTGTTCTGAATGTGTATTAGAGATTTCTTTTTAATGCTTCATCTCAATAAAGGTGAAAATACTAAGCACTGAAACTTGTTAGCACTGCAATTTGTTTCTATACAGTGTTATTCAGAYGCAATATGAAGATCTAAAACCCCATATTTAATTGGTAGTTTGTCCCAATTTTGGTTGGGAAGATGGCCTTTCAGGTACACATGTCAGCAAGATGGAGCAGAGGGAGAACTCTCAATTCCTTCTCTGGTTTGTGTTTCACTGTGCATTGCTGCAGCTGGGTCACCTTGGCAATTGATCTTATTTTGAATGGGAGTTTCCTGATTTTGCCCAGGTAGCTGTGTTCATTTTGGATCCCATAAAATCTTGACAAAAGCAAAGTAAAAAGTGTYAGTTCTTTTTCCTTACATATTAGGGGGAACAGTGATGGGATCATAATTACAGAGACTTTTCCAGGTCATGTGATTATGCCACGTGGATGGAGGACTCCAAATACAGGRTGTATTTTTCATAAAGCATCTCTCAGCTTGAACAGCTCATGCAGCATCACCAGGTTGATGAAAGTCAGTATTTTAAGTRTTTTTAAAATATTTTTAAGGAAAGATGTTGTATTTTTGTCTGTGACYTGGACAACCTTGATTCTGATTTTTTTAACCAAGCAAGTAGCTATTTTTATGTGTCAGCAGAGTCTGTAATCTGCATTACACAGATCAACAGATTATGGCATATTTGGAGAAAGAACCAAAGCAAACAAATAGGAAAAACAGATATCTGGCCTTATCTTGCCACCCTAAAGAGAAATAGGGACAGAGCCCTGGAGGGCTGCAGGTCCCTGCAGGTGTGGTTTAGAAACCACCTCAGAAAGCCATTGGTTGTGGCAARTGCTGCAAAATGCCACTGCAGGGGAAGGATGTCCTGCTCTCAGGGCATCCACACATCTCTGCCCTGAGCAGACTCCAGATGCAACAGGTTGCACTTGTCTGCCAAGCCTTGATCAAAGGGATGCTGCCCTTGCACTGGGCTGAGATCCCCACTAACGGGATCTGCCTGGATGCTGAGCCCTTGCAGTGATGCCTTTTGTAGCAGTAACGTGATTTTATTTCGTCAGATATGAAATGTTACTTATCTCAAAGCTCCAAGATAACAAATGCACAGCTCAATGTGCTACAGAAGTGTGTGATGGTGAATCAGGGCCTTGGAGAKCTTCTAAACAGCTTTGCTGCTGGTGGTCATGCACTACACGAGCTTGTGACAGAACCCTGTTTTCCTGCATACCTTGATGGAGTGAGAATGGCAGGGAAAGTTCAAGAGGGTGTCTGCAGGTTCCTAAGAAACTTATCTGCTTCTCCTTAATTCTGTTTTGTTTATGTTTATTCGCAATAAATTTCACCAGTGAAGGAAACAATGAATACTATTATAAAAATACTGACAGTTGTTCCAGACCACAATATTCTTTCCTAAATCAGATTTTCTCAGAAGTGCTGGCTTTTTTCTTCAGTGACCCAGAATCATTATACTCTGTATGTACTTGTTGTCATAAAAATGCTGACAAAAGAATTTGCCAAAATAGCTTTTGCTTGCATAAATTTAGCATATAAAAACCTACTTGAGATGAAGTTGAATAGAAGAACCAGGTGTACRGGCAGCATAGATGGAAGCTGGAGGATAACTCTAGACTGGAATTGACACAAGGAATGTTTGCTGAGAGCTCTTTAATGAACTTCACTGTCTGTCCTTCATGGGCTYTGCAGTGGCTGCAGCTTTGTAACTCACTAAGGGGACTTCCCTTGCTTTTAATAGACTCCTTCTGTGCTCCTTGGTGTTCCAAGCTATTCTATTACCCAGTTGTCTTCAGGGCCAGGGGAACAATGCAAAATCAGCTGCTGTCAAGAGGTGAGCAGTGACATTTCTGGGTGCAGCAAATTATCCCACACCAAGCTATCTCYATGTGTGCCAGAAGCGCCTCATGCTGTGCACATTGTGAGAGTCAGAAAAGTCAGAAGTGAGTTAAAGAAGGTACTTTAGAAGCCCCATCTGGAGTCCATCACAAGGAAAGCATCATTCTGGTGATCCTCATTTGGTGCTCCTTTTCCCAGCAGGTAAAAGGGGGGTGCAGGCAGGGATGGTGCAGCRTGCCCCTGCTCTGGCAGGTAGCATGACACCATCTGCATCCCAACTGCCACAGGTTTGCTCTGCAAAACTCTCTGCCACTGTTTCTTCTTCCTGGGCTTTTCATGGTAAGTGCTTCTCTGCATTGCCAGCTTTTAATGGCTGGACTGGCAAAGCAGCACCTGGGGAGGTGCTCCCTGAAGTCAGACTGGTGCTGCAGGAGTCCTGTGARTGATCCCACACTCACACCTTGGGAAACTTGCCCCTGGATGTTCTATATCAATTCAGGTTAAGGGAATTATACTTGAAAATATTTTTCCTTGTTACCTGTGTTTTGACATTGTTCTGTATAGCTTTATTTCAGTCTTCATAGTTATTAAAAGCATTTTATTCTCTTTTCTCAGGGAGTGCACAAATGGTGGTCRCTTACAGCAGAATTTAAAGCAAAGCATGTTTTCTGTTCCATGTTTGCTTAAGCAACTGTGACAAACTCCCTGACTTTTCAGGTGCACTCCCTTCTCTCCTGGAGCACATCAAATGAGTTTTCTTCTCACTGCTGATGATCAGAAAACTCCTTTTCCTCTCCCAAGTGCTGCACTCCTTACCTTGCCTGTGAATCCTGCTGTTGCTCTCTGGCACCTGTGGGTTGATGTGGGCTGAGGTGTTAACCTGAGCAGCCACTCCAGAGGTGAGATGTGGCTTTGTGACACACTTCAGTCTTCAATTCATATGCCACCCAGATAGATACACAAAATAATGTGCTTGATAACAAATTCTGATTTATGAAAGTAGAACRAAACTGCAGCCTGATGAATGGGAAAAGCAGTACAGTGATTGTAAAGGATATTTTTTGCTCAGCATCACAAGTGACCTTCAGTTCTTCCCTTTGGGTCAAGCTGGAATCTCCTTCCCTTAGTTTAAGATGAAATTTCTTACTTGTATTTTCTAGGGCTTGCAGCACCTACCTTCTTCTGTATGGAGAAGGAAATGACCTGGGGAAAAAAAGCCAAGTCCTGCATCATCTCAGACAAGAATGCAGCACTTGTACCTATTTCAGAWTTTTTCCTGCATTTGTATATTGAACAGTCCTGGCTTCTCACTCTCTCCTCCCCTTTCCTTAAGTGTCACCTGGCAGAGGTCATCTCTGAGAGGGAGGAGATGGAGATCATTTCATCACTGAGGTGGAGCCTTGGGCAGACCCCATTTGCCCTGTGGAAGGTGCTCTTGGGTGAGTGCTTAGTGCTGTGCTGTGATTGTCACATTTCTCTCCAGGTTCCAGCACACTGTTGAGGTAGTGCAGAGCAGCGTGAGGCATGTGTGTAATATTTTTGAGATGAGGAAAATTCCTCTTGCTGTGAAATGATACATTTCACAGACACGGAGGAGTGTTTTCTTGATGAGGTAGATTTAATTTTCTTGTATGGATTTGCACTGTCAGGGCATTTCTTCCAGCCTTCCTTTGATAGGGAGGATGTGTTCATGGTGCTGGACTGCCCCTGAGAAATCTGGGCTCAGTTCTTGGCTGGGTCACAGACTTTGTGAGATGCTGGCAAGCAGCTCCTCCTTGTGCCTTGGCTGTGAATTAGGAGATCTTTTGTTCTTCTATCAGGAGCTCAAGGCTGTTCCTTTTAATAATGCACCAGCCTCAATGCTATGATGTAAATAAGGCTTTCTTTTGCACATTTCTGTGCATTAGTTTGATGCCTTAGGAACCTATAAATTAACACACACTTTCAAGATARTATTAGTATAGAAGGTAATATAAAGGCTGGAGGCCTCCAGGTCAGATATGGAAAATGTCCACAAAAGCCTACCCACACAGGGTGAATACAGTTTCTATAAATTTAGCAAATTAGCATAATTGACAAGAATTCCCAATWAGAAGCACAGGTGATGAGRTAATTCCCCCTTCTGGTTCAGCCCTTTTCTGGAATCCCCACCTTGGTAATGGCTGTACTTTGTTCATGAAAAAGGGTCTTGAAGAGCTGTTCTCAGCCTTGGTAGCCAGGGAGAGCCAAGACAGGATAGGGGCCCTTGGAACATRTTTTGTCTTTTTGCCTAAGGAAAGAGCATGAAAAACTACTGGGAAAACTATTCAGTAATACAATAATAGGCCACAAATATATGTGTAAAGAATACAGAGAAYATATAAAATAAAAAGGCAAAWATCAGCTCAGCATTAGTTTGATCCATCACTTCTAATTATCTCCAGATTTTTCATTCTTGTTTTTTTATGAGCAACATTATCCTGTCTCRCATTTTTATTCTCCTTTGTCTAACAGTGATAAAAAAGAGATACACGTGGTGATAAAGTACTTTCAGGGTGAGCTGGGGTGAAGAGTTTATCTGTTGCAACTCTCCTCTCTTGTAATTCTGGAAGGTTAGTTGCAGCGCTAAAAGGACTCTTTCTGAATGATATTGGAGGCAGTGTTCAGCTCATAAATATTTGTGTTTCATCACCATATCAATGAAAATCTGGAGGGCTGTTATACCCTGTTGGTTCTGTCCTCACTGACTGTAAAATTTTAATTGGTTTTACTTCTGGTGCTTGTTAACCCAAATGTAATGTTGAGTTCCAGGGGAGATGAAATCCCTTCCAAAATTTTGGAAATAATTGTTTAAACAGAGGCATGTTTTTTCTGATTAATTTTTTCAAGACAAACTGTTTTCTGCTCTTTTTAGSGGAAAAGCCTCCCACTGCCTTTATCCTTAATTCAGCCAATGTGTTTACAAAGATTGAGCTTTAAAATCAAAGCACCATCGGGACTCAGCTGTAACTTTGCCTGCAATGACAAGATTGCTAAGTAACTGTTATGTTATTTGTGCTGTAAGGTCTGTGGAAGTGTCAGCCTTTGCTCTTTTTTTTTAATAATTCCACCTGCTCCAAAACATGTGCCCCAGCTGACACATCCACCCTGACCTTCCTGTGGGAAGCTCAGGCTGGCTCCATCTCCACAAGCCCCAAACTGGGACCAGAGTTAATGAGAAGCCTGGGGAGAACAAGGTGGATCTGCAGAAGAGGCAACTGATGAGCAAAAAAAAGGCTCTGGAGGAAACTGTTGCTCACCACAGGGTCAGAATCATCTAATTTTGCAATGCTGTGGTTATTTCAGAAATCATGTGCTAATGGTCCATTTTCCCCATCACCTCCCAGCACTTGATGCATGTAAAATTGTGGGCAGAGTCTGACTTCCATTTGCTTTCAGTGCAATTGGTTTTGGTTATAAATCAGCTGAGTGAAAGCAATCATTTTGGCACCCCTCACTGTCTGCTGAGCCTTGTTTAAACCTGTGTATGTTTGAAATYATATACTRCASAATATTACTGAATTTGGTCACTGACAGTCCCTGTGTGGAGAAGCCATAAAACTCTAGTTAGAAAMAATGGAAACAAATTTTAATAAAATAGTATACTAATACTATGTGATTGGCTGAATTAAACACACAAAGATGATTTTTTTCCTGGTTATTTCTCACTCTTTCCTTCTCTGGGCAYTCTTTGTTAWTTGCAGTTTGAGTTACTCCAGAACRTGAGCTGTGGTGTCATCTATTGTGYATTGATTTGGCACAGCCTGGGTTTTGGTAGCAGGAGAGGGCTGTTTTGTCTTTACAGTGTTTTTTTCCCAGTCCTCATCTCAACTCATGAGCACTTTGTTAATTTTTTCCCCTCCTCTTTGCCCAGCTGAGAGCAAGAAATGGTGAGCAAGCAGCTTTCATGGGCGCCTGGTGTTTGGCCAGTGTCAAACCATGACATACTGGAAGTGACCTGGCTCATAAAACATCTGTAACCCTAGCCCAAAATTGTCCAGTGTGAACAACAAGATGTGACCTCCAAACTGGGTGTTAAAATCACAGTCCAGGTAAGAGCCAGCACTCCATTTACAAGTGTAATTATTAGTCTTAACTGAAACTGGCAGGCTGGAAATGTAAAGGTCTTTCCTGAATTAAAACCTCTTCAGGCAATGGTAGAACTTTGCAGAGCTCTATAAAACCTGTTGTATCTGGTGAAATCAGTTTCTTTGATCTCAGWCTCAATTTTAGGTTTCTACAAAATGAAACAAAACTATGCAAATATTTTAAGAAAAGAATTAATTAGATTACAAATAAAGCATATAGAATGTGCTATTTATTAAAGCTTGTATTCCTTAAAAATGCTTTCATAATAGAAGAAAATCAGTTTAATAACTATCTGGATATGCAGATACAAGGTGATTGTCAGCTGAAATGGGCAGTTTTCTTGTCTGTGCTGGTTGGGAGAAGAAGACATGCTMTTAAGGAATATGCAATTTTAAGAAGCAGATGGAGAAGCACTGGGGTAGTTTTGCCCCAGGAAGTTGTGGAGTTGCAGTCACTGGGAGTCAGAAGTTAGATAAACATCTGCCAGAATAGATAGAGCTGCCTGGCCTCTGCTCTGAGGSTCCTTTCAACCCTCTTTGCAATGATGACTTACTTTGAAATCAAATTCTGCACAAAAATAAAACAATGCACTGCCTTTCCTCTGCAAAGAAGAAGATGCAGGGTGTGCCCAGGAGGAAAGATGTGGAATAAAGTGGTTGTGGCAAGGGACAAAATGTGGCTGAGATCTGAAACCARTATTATTGCCTTCCTTCTCTTTAAATATTAATAGACCTTTTTTCACGCTATTAAGATAGCCAACATTATTCTAAGCTGTTGCCCAAGCCATTAATGCACTGTGCTCTGAGTTATATTTTGCAGGTATTTTCCTTCCCTTCTCAAGAGATTTTGTTATGAAATGCCCTCATTGGCAGCAGAGCTGGGATATGATGCAGTGTGGTACTTCATGAACAGGTTCCTTAGACTCTGGAAGGAACAGTGACTTTCTGGGGCAAGACCCCTTTTTTTCCTTACTCAACAGTAAACAGGCCTGCAGGATGACTGATCTTGATAATAATAAAGGAAAGCACACTGTGTGCACTGGGGAAATAAGAAGAAAAGGATTTGTGAGTGGTTTGGAGTGGGGTTCTTGGGGCCATAATCCTCATCCAAGGCAGCTCTCAGTACCAGGGACACTGTGGAAAAGTCTATTGAAGTTAGCAAATGTATACCATCCAAAAACCTTTGCATGTAACAGCACAAGAGTGTCAATTTTGGGAATTACAGTCCCTCCCACCCCTCCTGAGCCGAGTGTAGTGAGCTGAGGTCCAGAAGATGCAGTGGTGGCTTTGGAGGTGCTCTCTGGAATGTACATCCTGTGGTTCATGGGGTAGATGTGCATTCAACCAGTTCTGTTTACCCTCTTACAGGGGTTCTCTCAGCCTCTGGTCATCTGCTCAGAACAAAAGCTATAACCTTGAAGGTTTCACCTGCTTGGAAGCATTTTCCATCTGTTGAGATGCTGAGCAGCAAGCCTGGGCAGCAGAGTGTCAGCATGGTCCATAATTTCTGGTCTCTGTGATCAAAGCYTCCTGAGGAGTAAAGCTTTTTTATCTGCACCAGTGATGGGAAGAGATCAGGCTTTGTTACCCCCCACTGCTGTCTAGGAACCTGTGTTATTTGTCTTGCCCTGTGCACCCTGGAATGCAGAGAGCCAGGGCAGGCCCAGGCAGAGCTGCTGCTGCCTTGGCAAGAGGCTGTCACACACCTCTTCAGGCTTAGTAAAGACAGTGCAGGAACTGCAGGCTCTCAGTTGGATCATTAATGCCTGTGCTTGTCACTCTGAGTGCAAATATATTTGGTGGCTTTTGTGTATTAACAGACTTTTGGTGTTGGACAGGACTGTGGAGAATTCAGAAGCTGCCTGAAAGTCTTGAGTTTTTTCCCTTTTCTCAGATATGCTTGAGGGTAAACTGCTCTGCCCTCTAGTGCCATTTGCCAGATCTGGTAAAGCTGAACACATCAGTGAGCCAGGGAACACAGGGCATCTCTTGGAGCACACTGACCTGTGCTGGTCCAGGCTGCTCTGGGCATCCCCAGGAGCAGCTGGAACGGGACAGGAGGGATTTAGCCCCATGCCAGGCAGGAAAGCATGGCATGTATTGGCATACCTGCTGCACAGCACCYCCACGTTCATTTCTGTGCTCTCCCTCAAAGAACCCAGCTTAGCCTGATATTTGCTTTCCCATTATGTTTGTTATGCCTTTGGGAGAYATGCAGAAGAGCTAAATGATTTCAGCAGCTTTGCTCTTTCAGCCCCATAAATAATGAATTCATCAGGGTGAGAAAACACATGCCCAGACACAAACACATGCAGAGCCCTGCAGAGGGAAGGGAATAAAGACAGAAGCTTGAGATCCAAATGCAGAGCCCTGCGGCGGTGAACTGGGAACTGCTTTTTGGAGTGAGAAGGTGTCAGGGGGWGGGTATGGAGTTAATTGCTTCAAGAAGATGCTAAAAGCAATTGGGAGTGCAAGTGAGTGCTAGCTGAGGTTGGAAGTGATAAGTTGCTACCTGCTTGGCTTTTGGAGAGGGCTATTAGTTTGAAGGAGATGTAAGTCCTGTCTTCAAGCATCAGATGAAATAATTTGGTTGTGGCTGGCACGCTGCAACAKGACAAGGGGTACAAATACATTGTGAACCTGCTGGACAGCCTCAGCTTGATGGGGTAGGATAGTGGGGTTTCAAAGAATCTGCATATCTGGAAGTTTTGTAAAAGTAAATAAAAAAATAAATGGAAAAAAAAATAAATGGAATCTCCCAAGTCCCACACTTCCCCTGCTGAGAGTACTTGCAGAAATGGTGTGTGTGCAACCAGACACCAGAGAATCCACCCATCCCTCCTCCTCTGCTGGGCCAGTTCAGAACCTCTGGGGTTTGCAAGGGCTCTTTCCTTGCTGATGCTTKGAGTGCCCTTTCCAGGAGAGATAATGTGCAGCAGGAGGTGTGAGCCTGGCTGGTGTGGGGAGCCCAGCAGCTGAAAAACCAGATGTCTGCAAACCTGGGCTTCACCAGGAAGGTAAATGAGATATGAGATGTTCACCTAGGGAATCTTAGCAATGTTCTGCTGGCTGGAGATGTGGWAAAGAAAAATGCACTGGTTTGCAGTTAGTCCTTCAAACTTGTGTGCTCCTGGACAGCCAGGGGAGCACATGGGCAGCTCTTGATTTTAGCAAATGCTGGGACTTCAATTCTCTGATCCATCTTAGCTTGGTTTGCACTGATAAGAACTAGGGCATTTTCATAAAATTTGGTCCTCTCCCTATAGCCATATCTAAAAAGTTTTACAGATCAGCTGCCAAGATTAGGTTATCTTTTGTGGAATTGAAAATTTGTTTGGAGAAGTCTGGACAATTCTACTTGGAGGCACTTTACTGGTCAGCAGGTGACAAAGACAGGAGAAATTTGTGTGCACAGCCTGAAGATACTGAATTTCCGACCTTAACTGGTGCTTGGAGTTCTTACCATAACTACCTGACTATTGCATAAATAACCTTCTAAT
Source organism: Cardinalis cardinalis (assembly GCA_014549065.1). NCBI lineage: Eukaryota > Metazoa > Chordata > Aves > Passeriformes > Cardinalidae > Cardinalis > Cardinalis cardinalis. Next base: position 4,229,864 of record JACDOX010000045.1, on the reverse strand, counting down.
ATGCATGCACTGATTTATTTTTCCCCTTGATACTCAGGCCATCTCTGACAACTCTTAAGACCTCTCTTGACCTGCTGTATTTTTCTCCTTGGTCTCTTAAGCAAGTGACATCTACAAGATTGTGCTGTCTGAGCTCCTTCCTTCTCCCCGCCGATTTTGAACATCATTAACTTGTCTTGCCCACTTTGACTGGGGGTAAACRCTGTGTCCCTGTGGGTTTTATGAACCCAGCAGAGGCCTCTTGGTGCCTTCAGAGATTCACCCTAGAGCTGACAAATTAACGTGGGGGCGAAGGGAAAGAAGGAGGCGTTAGTAATTCCTGAGTTCAGGAGAAGTTCAGCCAAGAGCTTCCCCCAGTGACTGTCAGCTTCCTTCTCATCCCCCTTTATGTATTTAGTTGTAATGATGAAAGTTCAAATATGAATGCAATTACAAGATAATTTTGCAGATCATCATTCCTAGGAGTGCTACAATCATTACAGACTGAATAATACAAGTAGAAACATAATAGCAAAGAGAGAGAAGAGCGAGCGAAAAAGAAAATAAGTTTTAGGTGAGTTTTGGAAAGAAACAGAGCTAATGAGTTGCAGCTCATCTAGATGGCAACAGAAGACATTATTTTTCCTAACAAGAGGTGATGCATGTCTGAAAAATGAAAGTGAATTAAAAAGTTGCCTGATGCGTGATATGGGGGTGGAAAGGGCTAGGAGTAGACTGAAACAACTGAGGTATCATGAGATTTGCATGTACTTTATTTTATTCAGAGTGACTGGTGCCAGGCAGTTCGTAAAAGCAGGCTGCTATATCTGTGTAATCCCTAGCTGTCTTTATTTTTAAAATAGTATTTGGGTTGAGCAGTTTTGTTCCTGTTGCTGCAACAGAGTGGCCAAGGAAGGAGAACAAAGGCGGCAGCTGAGGGTTTTCCCCAGCCTGGAGACCAGCACCAGCATGTGCCAGGCTTTTGGGCCACTGGTGTGCCCACCCTGACCCCRTGCCCTTCTGGAAGACAGCACACAGCATCAAACCAGAGGAATGTGCGTTTTATAGGCTCATTTATCCTCCACCCCGTCCTATCAAACCCAGAGCACAACATTCCTTGGGGTGGCTGCAGCCTTTTGCAGCTGCTTTGCCTTTTTTTTTTCCTTTTTTTTTTTTTTCTTTTTTGTGAATCCTGGTGAAGCAGGCTAGCAGAGAGCCAGGAGCTGTGTAATTAGTGGGAGCAGGTCCCTGTGTTTGCATGGGGCAGTTGTTAGCAAGGCTGTTCCAGGCTGAGCTCCCCAGGCTGTGCCAGACGGAGCCGTCGGTGGAAACGGGCACAGGTGGGATGCTCAGTGAGATGGAAAATAATTAGGAGAGCATTAGTTTTAGGTTGAAATAAATGGATTGTCCAGCTGTAGCTGCTGTAGAGAGGAAGCTGAATGTTAATTAGATGCCACCAGTAATTATGGTGATTATGTATTTTTTGAGTGGCTGTTGGGAATAGTTCAATTCACTTCCACAGGGTAATGTGAATGACATTTCTAATAGGTTTAAGGAAGGGGGAAGGTATTTTTTTATTTTGTTGTTTTTTTTTTTTTTTTAACAATGACAATTGCAGTAAAAGAAAGCTACTGGATTTTTTTTT
>JACDOX010000045.1:4203000-4228140 GCA_014549065.1 Cardinalis cardinalis | reverse complement strand
TTGTTTTTTTTTTTTTTTTAACAATGACAATTGCAGTAAAAGAAAGCTACTGGAGTGTGCAAAAAATGTAAGTTGTTTGATGTAACTGCTCAGAAAAAATGATTGTTCGTTGAAGTTAGAGAAAATGCTTTGTGTTTGCTGCAAGAAATACATCCTACTTTTCTACAGAGAGAAATTAGACCCTGGCAGAGATGGGACTTAAACCTGTTTTTCCATCTCATGGTGCGTTTTCTGAACTGTGAGACAAGCAGACCTCTTGAAAATAACTCTGAATTCATTTTGCTGCCTTTCAGGCCTGTTTGATACTTCTCTCTCCTTCTTGCACAGATAAAGGTGATGCCAGTAAAATTAATTGAAACAGTGATTTTGTAAGAGACTATTATTTATATTACTTGCCAAGGGCCAATTTTAATATTTAGATCAGAGAACTTATTTCACAGGCTTGTCCATGCATGGGGCCCCTCGGAAACAGTTGCTCCATACATATTTATGTAGGCATTGTGATAAATCAAGTGCCCACATGCGAATCTGTTCAGCAATATCTGTTGTGCTCTATATTCAATTTTTCTTTCAGTTTTTTCTTTCAGTTGTAGATCAAGCCTCTCACTTATACCCACTAGTTAGGACGTGAACACATTAACATGCCACCCACTGTGTCTGATAACCTAACTAACACCTGTGATCTCAGACAGCCTCAGCTCAAATTCACTCTCAGCATTATTTGTCAAGATTATTTGTAGACTAGATTTGCATAAATTGCCAACAAGTATGCACTAAACACCCAGACTTTTGTGGAATACTTTAATGGAAATTACTGGAGAATGTTGTCTACCATGTAAACCAAGTCCTGCTTCTGGGGGGTTCTCATTTCAAGAAATAATAACCCATATTTGAATCTTACACACACAAAATGTGCAAAAGCCCAAGGACAGTGAGCTGTTTTGCACAGAAAGCCTCTGCTGGTTGGACAAGGACAGTCTTCTGCAAGCCACAGGGAAGGTCAGCCTAAAGCACTCGTGTGGCTGCCTAGCATGAGACTTAAAAAATGCACCACTGACCTTCGTTCACAGGGGAAATACAGTACCTCAGCCCCTGACCTTCCTGGAGCTGGAGTTTGGAACAGTCTTGCTGATGGTGATTCAGGTAAGACATTGCCTGGTGTTTGCATTGGCTGTGTTGCTTTCTGTTAGGGGCATGACTGATTTTTCTGAGCATCGGGACAATGCAAGATGCCCTGAGGACACACAGTAGTCAACGTCTCAGCATCCCACACTTGCATTTTTGGGGATATCAATTGGAGAGGTTTAATCCTTTACCACATGGCCCAACCCTTGCTTTCCTTCAGCTTTGTTCTCCATGTGGAGTTTCTTCAGAGCTCCCTGGTTGTGTTACAAGGGACCACCTGCTTCTTTAGGTGTGACTAGAAGTCCATCCATTACAGAGCTGAGTGCAAGTGCAGGATGCTTGAGACAGGCACATGAGGTGCTGCAGCATGAGATGGACACACACAGATGTCTCCTCTCCCCTGTACACTGGCACAAGGGCAGCTCTGTGGTGTGCCCTTCTCAGAAGCAGTTGTGTAGGGGATGCAGTTATGTAGGGGAGAGGGATTTGCACATCCCATGGAGCTGGAGCAGTGGGTGGCTTGATTGCTGGAACAGCAGAGTGCCCCAYGTCAGGAACAAGCCTTGGGCTAACAGCTGGCTGAAAGCTTTTGGTGGGTTGAATGCATCTGGGAGCATATGATTTGCCAAGGGGAGGGCTCCTGTCTCCACTGCAAACACAACAGTCTGTGCTCTCCTTAATTACTTCCATCTAGGAAAGTTGATGGCTTCTTTGATTGAACTATGTTTAATGAAAAATAGGTAGCAAGATGAATGCTTTGCTCTTGTATCTWAAATCCACTGATAATTAGAACTTATGGAAGCAGTAATGTACTTCTTTTTTCCGTGACCAATGAGTCAATTKAAATACATTTTCATCCTTTTATCCATAGTACTTTAATTTGGGGAATACAGAGACCTGCGCACGTTTTCTTGCATGCTTGGGTCACTGTGCAAGTGGGAAAGTTGGGCTGGCCTTGATTTACCCAGTGTTTACACAGCCTGTGCTCTCCTCTTCCAGATTMATCCTGAAGGACCTACTGCTGTTTGATGGGAATTCATCAAAACACAGTGTCACTTCATGAGGATCACAGGACAGCCAGGGACTCTCATTCCTCTCCTTTGAGGATGAAGAGTTAAAAATTTTAAACGGACACAACACAAGCAGTAAAGTCAAAAGGAGATGGAGGAAGATTGGGAGCTCTGGCAGGTTTTGAATCTTTGAAGAATCAGACCCCAAGAATGTTGATCTTGATATTAAGGTGCTTATAAGAGCGGTTGCTTTGCCATGTTCTCCTKGAGGACCTGGCTGAGCATCCAAAGAAGGCACATACACATTGTCACCTCCACTGAGGCAGGCTGGCTCATGCCACCAGATCTGTTTTGTCACTATGAGCTCCTCTGTGTGCTGTGCCATCACTGCCACTTTTAGGAACAATARGAGATTTTGCTGCTCCTGTGCCTGGCAACCTCAGTTCTCCTTGTTTATCTTTGATTCTCCTCCTGTACTTGGACACAGGGATAGTTCTCAGTCACACTGGTGGGTTTGCTTCAGCCCTGGTGTGTTGGTGCTTCCCTCCTCTGTCCTTGCCATGCCTGGCACAGCTGAGGCTGTGGGCTCTGCTTGCTGCCAGGGAGGTGGCAGCTCATCGGCAGTGCCACCACTAGGGTGACTTTGGCCATAACACAGTTTCTGTGTCTTTGCAGCTTTCTGAGTAAGGAGGTCTGTCAGCCTGAGGGTTCRTTTGCACAAACACCATGGGTGAGAAATCTAACACCGTGTTGGGCCATGTTTATTTTAGATCTCTACTCTCTGTCAGAGAGCTCTGTCAGCCGAGGCAGTCCCCAACCCCTGGGAGCACCAGGGCTCTCCAGGCTGGATGTGGTGGGAGCTCTCCTGGTTTGCCTGGGAGCACCSTGGTGCTGCTTGGCTGCCCAAGCAATGGCAAAAATTATTTTTCCATCTTCTTGTCTTAAAGTGAAGCAAGTTTAGTGATGGGAGGAGAACACWGTAGTGCAGCTCAGGGAAGAGCTCTCTTCCCTGAGGTCTCTGACAGKGCACACAAGGGATTTTTAACCCTGGGGCCCCTCTGGACCCCTCTGGTCAGGGTGTGTCAGCCTTGCATGGGAAGCAGTAGTTTCCTATGTGGCTCCAGAACATTGTGTGGTCCATCCTTGCTGTGGGGTGGGAGGAAGGATTAGCAATTTTTATTTTACACATTTTTAAACTGGTGCTCTGTTTCTCTCACACCTGTGTTGATGGACACTGCTGTTGTCCATCCCAAGGATGGCTCCAGGAGCAGGCTGAGTGAAGGTTGGGATGCTGTATCCCTGCCTCTGGCTGTAGTGGATGGGGTGGTGGTTCTCCCAGGAGGAAAAACCCCTCAGATGAGCCAGTCTCCCTKGATTCCCGCAAGGACCCGGTGGTGCAGTGAGTGTGCTGATGTGCTCRGGGCTCCTGTCTGTGTGTGTCAGCCCCAGCACAGGGAGAGGCTCCTCCAGGAGAGAGAGATGACTCTGGAGCTGGTCCAGGTGCACACAGAGCCCTGGCACTGGGTCCCTCCTGGCATGGGCACCTTCCTCTGGGACACCACTTTGGGAAATGTGTTGTTTCCCAGCTTTTCCTTGCCAGCTCTCAGCAGTTTCTGTGCGTGCCCACAAGGGAGCAACCCCAGCACAGGGTTGTTGTCTCCAGAGAGACAGATTGTAGGGATGAGTGTGAGGTCAAATCTTCTTCCCTCACCCCTTCCAGCCCTACCACCTCATCCCAAACCTGAGCTGGACAGTGAGTTTAGGCCCTCTATGTCCTGGGCAAGAGGAGTATCCCACAGGGAARGAAGGACATGCTGGAGGAGAGAGCAGGAGACCCTGGCTGTGTCTTCTACAGCAAACCCAGTGCCATCTCCAGGAAAGGACCACGCCATGAATTAGCAAAGGACATCAATCCAGGATGTACAGGAAGCAAGTAAGGCTTCAGACAGAGCTCAACTATTTGAATGGCTGAAAATCTGGTGCTTTTTGCAGTTTCCTATAAGTGCATAGACAAATTGTACTCATCTTAGAGAAGCACAGAATTATTTAGTCTGGAAAAGACCTTTAAGATCCTGGAGTCCAACAGACATTTTAGTGTGTCTCTTTGATGCTTGAACAGGTAGCTGGGTGTCTTGGTGGGGTTTTTTATGTGAGACTCTGTCCCAGTGCTTGGGGAAGGAGCAAACCTGTGTTTTTAGGCTTTGTGAGTGTCACCTCAGCCTCAGGGCTGGGAGGAAGTCCCAGGGTAGGCAGTCACAGCTGGGCTTGGAGGTGGGATTCAACTATGCAGCATCAAATACCTCAATTGAGCTGCCTGGGTCAGGAGGGAGAGATGGGCAGGATTGGCCTTTCCTGGGGTGGACACAGCACAAGGGACTGAATCTCCTGCTGGAAGGACCTGTCCCTCCCCTCTGAGTTCCTTTGAGCTGTAGGAGCAGCATTCACAGGGCAGTGGTGGCACCTTGGCAGCTGCAGCCCCAGTGCCTGCAGAAATGGCCTTTGAAAAAGGCTGAGGGAAGAAACAACTCCTTGCTATTTTTATCCTTGCACCAGCCCCCGGGGATTTCGATTGACAGGATTAGTTATGAAGCCAATATTATGAGTTTAACTATGAGTGAAATAACACAACTTCTGTGGGAAGCAGAGTAAAAGAGGCAATTATACAGTAGTTTAATAACAGCGCGCTGCTGGCTGGSTAGCTGAAAACTTACAGTTGACAGTAATTAGATTTTTCCATTCTTCCTGTTAAATAGCTATAAAAATTACAACAGAAAATAATCTGATTCTCTTTTATTTCTTGCTGTTTTCATCATCCAGTCGGTATCCATTTGGCCTTCTGATTGTGCTTTATATGGTTTTAGTATCTGGTATTTAAGACATGCAGAAATGGGAAATGCTTTAAAAATGCACAAAGCACTAGGAATGAGGGAATGGCAGTAACACTCTTCTGAGCATGAGGAATCCAGGGGATGCTTGAGTGGACAGTGAGGGCTTTSCAAATTGACTAACTCTGAATAACAGTTGGACTTCTAACCACAGGAGTTATTCCAAATCATTTAAAATTACAGTAAAAAATGAGATATTAGGAATTAAATCCCCATTTGCCTGTCTGTTACTCTAATGTGCCAGGTGTAGATAAGCAGGAGGGATGGAAGGAGGTGCTATGGCACATCAGTCTGCACTGGTTGCTTGCTGCCCTCATCTCCTGCTGGGATGGGAGCCCATGCTGTGATGTGATTCTGGGCTTTGCTCCCACCTTGGGCTCTGTGCTGGGATGGCAGAGTGGGGGTGTTTGTTGGCTGGCAAAGAGCTGGACTTGGACAAAAATCTGTGAGGTCCCTCRGATCTGTGGAGCATCTTCTCTTCCCAGTCTTTGCTGCCCTTCCACAGCCCTGCAGTGCTGGGATTTGTGCCCTGCAGTGCTGGGGCTGTACAGGCACCTCAKGTCCCTGTTGTTCACATCCCAAGTGAGGCTTCCTTGTCTGCTGCCCTCCTTTCAAGCACTGTCCTTTTTTTTTTTTCCCTGTGTCTAGACAGCAGTAAGTTTTCTCTTATGGCATAAAAACGTGAATTACTTTAGAAATACACAGTTGTTAAACTTGCAGGGTGAAACTTAATGAGCCAACAAATGTGYGGCATTTGGCTGCTTATGATCATAGCTTGAAAGTGCAGCACAGCACAAAGGGAGGAACTCTCAGGTTTGCTTTCACCACTGAAAGCTCAGAATGGGATATTTGCTTGGAGATTAAAAGTATTCTTCCTTTTGCTCTCCTTTACCTTGTCATGTAAAAGATCCAGGTATGATAAATGGTATCCTTGTTGTGATGTTGTGCAGGGAATTTAATGTGAGGTGGTGTTTTGCAGCTCTGGTGCCTGGTGGGATCTCTGACTCTCAATAAATACATCCTGTGGCAGCACACCCGACCTCACAGCACGGCGTGTCTCTGATTTTATTGCTTTTACTCTGTCATGGCAGGAGCATCACAGTTCAACTTCACGCATGTGTTTCAGTTTTAAGGCACAGTGCAGGTGCCCAGAGCTGATAGCAGGGCAAAGGCCACCTCCAGGTTTGCCTCTAAGCCCTTTGGTTCTCCTGGTCRAAGAAATGCGCCGTGCTTTTGGCAGATGCAAGGGCTCCAGATGGTGCTGGGAAAAGTGCAAATTAAAGATTTGATTTCGGCCCGTCCTCACTTTAACAAAATCATGTTCATCTCTCCTGTAGAGACTTTTTTTAAGGGGCTTTTAAAAATGTATCCCCTCTCTTTTTTTTTTTCTACCCCTACCTCTGAGTCTGTGACTTTCAGCTGATCCCTGTGTCACTGGGAGTTGTTCTGCTGGTTGCTATCCAAAGTGGGTACCTTCCAGCCTGTTTTTCTGGTGCTATTCTTTAAAAGGTGGATATAATCCATTAATCAGTGTCTGACTTTCTGTGTTGTGGCCTATTGCCAGGTTGAGCCAGGTGGACAAGGTAGTGAGTAGTGCGTGGGGTCTTGACACCTGGACGTGTGCTGGGGAAGTTCAGACTTTTAGTGTCTGCTAAAACAAATATTCCTGTGTGTTCTGGGTTCCTGCTGGCCTTTGTGTGAGAGACAGGGCCAGCTCAGAACAGCTGGGCTGCTCTTGGACTGTGTCTGCTCCCCCCAYAGGCATCATCCTTCTGCAAAGCTCTGGTGGAAGAGCAAGAGGCTGGAAGGAGTCACCTTCTGGGGCTGGTCCAACCCTTGGGCCACTACCTGGACCTAATTTTGTCTTGGGGGGATGAGGGAGAGGAGAGCTGTCATCTCCCCCCTCAGTTCCATCTGGAATGGCATGTGTGCTCCCAGGCGTGTGCTGTGCTGATGCTCACACAGTGCCCGAGTCACYACCCTGTATTAGCTTATTCCAGCAYATTTCCTTGCTACAAAATTAGATCCATTTTGCAAATTGCTGCTGCACTAGGAATTGAATTGAAGGGGTATTTTTGTAAGTTTTCTTTCTCTTCTCCCCCCACCTTTTTTTTTTTTTCCACTGGAGTAAATCAGGAATAAGTCAACAGAATCAAGCCCTTAGTGCTTTCAGCAACATGCTCATTTAAATTGGATGCAAGAGGGTGTCTGTGTTTACATTTGGCCTGCCAAGAATCTCTGTTTCAGAAACTGGCTTACATAATATGTCAAAATTGGTTTACTCATTAGCATTGCAAACTGCGTGAAACAAGCCCAGATTGATAAACTCGCAGCAATATTTGCATCCGGATCTGAGTGGCACAGGGGGAGGGGAAGTTCATTAGGAAATGTTCCATTTCCACAAGAAAAACAAATGGTTTCCAGTTATAGATCTCAGACTTTGTTAATTTTCTGTCTTCCCAAATTTAAATAAAGATTGAGAGGGAAATGTGAAAATCTCTGTTGGCAAACGGGCAGCCTATCTTAATATTCCCTGTGCTGGTGGGTGGTTCACAGCAGCAGCTCCAGGTAGGCTGACTGTCCTCTCCCAGCTGGGGCTCCAGTCMCTCTGTCAGGCTCCAGCCTTCTTGGGCACCACTGCTGCCTTGRTGGATGCTTTCTCTGCAGCACAGGTGGGATGGACACTTTAATATTATTAATTAACTTTTCCAAATGTGGAGTGGCCACCAATGCAGTAGCATGGTCCAAAGGGCCTTTGGTGGTGCTGCCTGTTCCTGGCTTTACCTGGGCAGGGCAAGGGTGCAATCCAGCCTTGGGCACAGCTGAGGACCCTGATGTCCTCCAGCTCAGGTGCTCCATGACTAGAGTGWTGAAACTCCATCTCCACAGTGCACTGTGTGATTTTAGAGGTGTCTGTAACTCTGCACACACACACACAGGAGCAGGCTTGAACAGGGGCTCTGGGGTAATGTGACCAAGCATGTTAAGAATAAAGCAATGGAGCAATGAGAGGCTCTAAGGGCAGTTAGTGCCTGTGTGGGTGTTGGACACTCTGTGCTGGGTTGGGGCATGGTGGGAACAGACAGCAAAGAGTGGTGGGGAGCCAGATATTAGGAAAAGTTTATTCACTGAAATTGGAATAGGCTGCCCAGAGAGGTGGTGGAGCCCCTCTCCCTGGAAGTGTTCAAACAATGTGTGTGTGCTGCTTAGGGATGTGGTTTAGTGGTGGACTTGGCAGTGCTGCCTTGATTGGCTCAGTGATCTCAGGGGTCTTTTCCAGCTTCTGTAATCCTGAGCTGTCCTCATGCAGATGCCTCCCCTGAGTCCTGCTGTATCTGGGGACAAGTCTCTCCCCAGGCTGCTGCCTGTCCTGCTGCTGGTGTCACTGCATCCCTTTCAGCAACACTGGCCMTGAACCTTGCACAAAGTTGATGCAAATCTGTTAGATGTACAGTGCTTTTCAGTGGTACCTAAAGTAGTTTGGGGCTTAAATCCCAGGAAGTTTTTTAGTTTGCTTGAAACTCCTAACTCAAAAATCAGAAGTAAAAAGCTCTGAAGTAAAAAAGTAAAAGAAGTAAAAAATACAGCACAGAGACATGGCATAGCAGTGCTGGTGTTGGCAGCAGCTCTTCTTGTGCTTGGTGATGCTGAGCGCCCCATCCAGGATTTCAGATGAATTTTTGAAAAGGAATCTGATAAAGCTGGAGAAAGGACCAGGCTGCAGTGCTGCAGGGTCTGCTGCAGCCTGACAAGTGTTTTGCCTTGTCAGCAAACACCAGCACGTTCACTTTCAGCAGTGTTAGAACTGATCACAGCATTCATGGTGTGTTCCCAGTTAGGGAAGAAAAGCAGCCCTTGGTTTCTGTGTCCTGTGGAGTCTGTGTCACAGTGTTGTTTGGAGGAGGTGTGTGCCAGGACAGGTCCTCCTCTGCTGCAACCCATTGTGCTAAAGCTGCATCCCTACATCCCACACAGGTGCCCAGGTGCACACATATTTTAGAGGGCTGAGACATGGCAGCTCTTAGCTCAGCAACTCTTTTAATGTATGTTTTTCAAAGTTTTCAGAAGACTTCAGTGAATTTAAGTAAGCAGTTGTTAGCTGTGGGAAGGAAAATAAATTTTCTCACTGGAAAAGGAAATGAGAGGTGTTTGCATTTCACTTACTCTCACACCTTGCAGCAAGAGGCTGCTCACCACGAGATACAGCACATTTGAGTGCCAGCTGGAGAGCTGAATGCAGTGAAGAAGGCCAGGAGCAGTGAGCAGCAGCAGCTGGGGAGCTGAGGCAAGCTGAGTATCCTCCTTCCATCCTCCACCCATGTGCACCCACAGGCTGGAGAAGAGCTCCCAGGGCTGTGGGAGAGCCAGCATCACTCTTTGTGCTGATGCAGGGGGTGGTGGGTTTGGTGTTGTCCTTGGTCACCTTTGACCACGTGGAGCGTGAACGTGACTGCAGCGTGCAGCTCCTGCCTGCATTGGTGAGGCTTCAAAGGGCTGCTCCCAGTGCAGAGGGAGGCAAATGCTGCCCAGCTCTGCAGACCAGAGTCACTGTGGTGTTTAATCTTCGTGGCTGGGGCTCAGGCAGCGTGCAGGTAGCTGGTGAAGATTTTTGTGTGTGTTAAAATGCACCACGCAGCAGAGCAGTGCTTCAGCCTGAAGAACTCTCTGAGCATCACAGCATCTCCTCATTACAGCATCCACCAGCACCAGGCTGTGTCTGCTGGAAGCACAGGGCCACATCCACAGCAGTGACATCTGTCAGCCTGGCTGTGCAGCTCCTGCTTGTGGGAAAGGCACTTTATGAGTCTTTCAGGTTGTCAGAGCCTCCTCTGCACCTGGATTGTGCTAGAAGTGTCAGCCCCCCACAGATAAACTCTATTATCAGATGAATTCAGCCTCCTTGCTTTTGTCTTCCCAGGATTTTCCCTGTGAATTCCAGCATTTGCTGTAAATCACAAGCCCCTGGGGAAAAGCAATTGTGCTCCAATTTTGCAGTGCAGAGAACTGCTGTCACCCCACAGGTATATCTGTATACCAGCATGTAACTTCTGTCTCCTAATAAAAGGGAAATCTGCCTTATGTCACTTGTATTTGCAAATGTTTGATGCTGTGGCTAGACAAGAGGGTTAAACAGTGATCAGCTCAGCACTGATCAATAAACAGCACAGTGTGGTTTAGTCTTGGTTACCCTGAGTGGTGTTGGGGCAGAGGTGAGTGCAGAGCTGACACCTTTCCAAGAGGGATCCATAGATGCCCTCCTGCTCTTGACATGCTGATGTCYAGAACACAGAGCAGGGAGATGTGGGACTGGCCTGAAGCCCCTGTTGTGAGGARGTTTGCTGTGACAAGGTGTTTGTGTCTGTGTAGCTGCTGGGGGGAGMAAATGTGGCACCTTCAGAAGTGGTGTTTGGCTGCCATTGATGCATCACAAACAGGTGCCTGAGCTCATGCCCTCATATATCCTCCTCCTCCCAACACACATGTGGTATGGCAAAGGTTTTGTTTGGGTGGATTAAGAGCACAAAAATTTTCCCTCTTGGTGCAGGCCAACCCATGGGTTTCCCGCTGGTTTTCTCTGATACACAAAAGGGACAAAAGCTCAGATTCCAGGAGGACGCTTTGGAGGTCTGGTCCTGTGCAAGCACAGGGTGAGATCAGCATATATGAAGGTCTGGGAGGCCTGAGAAGTCTTTTCCCCTTTCTGCATGGGCTCCTTGCTGCAGCTGCAGGGCAGCTGTCTGAGGTGCAGCGAAAGGCATCTCAAAATGTAACAGAGTCCAAACAGCCCCCAAACCCTACAATGAAGAAGCACTGCTCCAATGACAGTTTGGAGTATCTCCAAGCTTTTTTCAACTTTAGCCCAAAACYGTGGGCTGGTTCTTTTCTGTGGAGCACACAGGAGTGCCAAAGCAATGCTGCACCAGCAGTGGGTGGGAAGGGGCTGCATCTCCCAGCCCACCACGGTGGTACCTGCGCCAGCACAAAGCAATCAGCCCCTCACTGAGGGGAAACGGTTTCTCCACTCAGGCTGTGTGTAGTCAGTGTCTAATAATATGAGCATTTTGCCATCCCTCTGCAAACAAGTCTGAGGCTGCTGCCTGATTGGTATATCATCTCACTTTCTCTCAGCATTGATTTTCTTGCTCTCCTTATTTGCTTCATAAAAAGCGAGGCAAGGAGCTGATGCTCGCTTGCTCCCTCCCTCTCTCCCTCTCTCTCTCTCTCTCTCTCTCTCTCTCTCCTGTGAGAAGCTTTTGGGAGCCTTTATTTTTAGTATGAGACAAACCTTGCTTTATTTCAGGAGACGCAAGTTGGATTATAAATCCTTTTGTAAATGTGTATGGTGATATTTGCTCCGGTAAGTTGTATGCATCTCTATTTATTTGTGTAACTGTACTGGCTGGGGGAGAAGTGGGGTGTTTCAGGAATTGTGAAGCCCACAAAACTGTTTTTAGGCTTGGCTTCTTTGTGGTCTCATGCTGAGCCAAACTGTTCTGTGATTTTTAGATATGTTGAAATATTTTCAGTTTGTATTCGGCTTTGCAGAGAGGGATGCCTGCTTTGAAAACTTGTTTTGCACTTCATTTTACTGCAGAAACACGAACAATGATGATTAAAGGGAAAATGAATTCTTATTTATTGTGTTCCTTCTGGCATTTTAAATCAAAGGTGCCTCCAAAATAATGCTGCAATATTTGATAGAAAAAAAATCAGTAAGAGCTATTTAATATTGATCAAGMTGAAGGATGAAATCTGACTGCCTATTACCTTAGATCAATCTAAAGCATGACAGCTTGGCAGCAACATGTTCCACATCAAAATATGTTAATGAAATAAAGAAAATCTTTAATTAAGAAAATAGCTTGCTTTTCAGAGTATAACAGCATTAGTACAGGTCAATAGACTGTTGCTCTGACTTTCTGCTCCCTGCCTTGGCTTTTACAGCTCAGCAGCCTCATTCCTCAGCCCTCTTGGTTAACTTGGAGACCTCCTTGTTWCCTGTGAATAACAGCAAGGTGCAGTTATTTCTCTCTTCCCATCACAGCTCCCGGTGAGCTTTCCAGGCAGCACAAGTCAGGGACTGTAATAGGCTGAGGAAAACAAGATGTATAGCTTTAATACTTTCAGACTACCTAATACTTGAGTTTGCAGCATTATACTGATTAATTTTATTGACACTTCAGTTCTCTCATACTTGAGCCGTATCCATGGGAATCAATAGCTTTGGTGCTCCAGAAGTCTTTAAGAACTCCAGCTGTAGCACAAGTTGGAGCTGCTATGAGAACGTGTTTGAGTATGTATCTGCTCAGAAAATCAACAGATTAAACCTAGAATAGTCTGCTACTCTCATGATACCAGGGTATGCTAATAGATATATGAAGTGTACTTTAGTAAGATGTTAGAAGGCTGTAACTGAGTTTATTAAACCCACAGGAGAAGGTAAGGATGTTGTGTAAGCCCAAGCTAAACTCTTCTAAAATCAGAGAGAAATTTCAGATTAGCAATAACTGCTTAGTCATTTTAAGCTGCTTTTGGACAGCTTTAATTATCCATCACCCCCCTCCTTTTTTCTTTTTTTTTTTTTAATGTAATAGTTCATGTGCCTTCTCACCTGCTTGAAGAGCAGCTGATGGGAATATTTGGTGATGTGCCCCTCAGCAGTGGCTCATGGGCTCTGCTGGGTCTGTGCCCTGCCTGATGCTGGTGCTCAGCATCCCACAGGCAGCCAGGGCACAGGAGAACCCATGTGCTTTGTTCCTGAAAATGGAGTTAATGGGCACTCAGTTCAGAGGCTTTCTGGTGTTTTTGTGATTGCTGTTTCATAAGGACCATACAGATATTCAGAGCAGCTGCCTGGCTTGAATGTGTGTGCTTGGCACAAAAAACATGGTACATGAAATGTGCCTTGTGCCACCATGTTAGATAACCAGGTACTTAACAATAATTGTCTTTTTCACAGTCCTTTAGCTCCTCAGGTGTGGAGGGCATGGGTGTCTGAGCCATGCACATCTCACACACTTTCTAAGCATGATCCTGCCTGCCTGAGGACAGCATTGGGCATTTCTAACTTTGCTCAGCCCTGGTATCTGGCTCAGTGCAGTCCTTGAGGTGAGCAGGGAATGTGTTTGGGTGACCCAGAAGAGGAGGGGGCTGAAAAGCACAGCTCCTGCTCCTAGCCTGCAAAACTAAAGGCCTGGTTTTTCTGTGCCATGTAACTCATCATAGCAGGGGTGCCAGACTGTCCTGAAGCCAGGCTGTGGTTTATTAAGGAAGGCAGTTGATCTCATCCTAATAGCTTTGAAGCAAGAAAAGTGGCTTGAAAAGGCTGGTTGGACTGCAGGCAGGGGCAAGTCTCATCCCTGTCCCTGAGGGCAGGTTGCCAGCAGCCAAGGGACTTAAGGCACAAAGTGAAAACATTAAGGTTAAGTATTTTGCTGCAAGACTTTCTCTTGGCAGAGGAGCTTTTGGCTGAGCAGAAATGATCCCATCAGTCCTACATCTCTACAGGGTATGGCTGACACAAACTCAGGGGGACAGGAGAGCTTGCCCTGCTCATCATGTCATACATACAGAAATCCTGTGTGTCCGTGGGGTTTTGTCTCTGTCCTTTTGCCCATCCTCGTGCTGCAATGTGTGGTGATCCTTCCTCTCCCCCTACTTGGTGGTAGCAGGTCTGGGGGCAGCTGCTCCCCAGCCCAGTACCACCAAGCACCCCTCAGCTCTCAGACCTTGGAGCAGCCTCCATCACCTCCCCAGGAGTGTGATACCCACTCTGCAAGATGACTTCAGGCTGATGTGCAAACTAGGCTTGGTGCAACTGCAGGGACAGGTTCACAGCGTGGTGCTTTGCAAGCCTTGGGACTGAAAATTTGAGATTTGTGCCAGTGGGATGGAGACATCACTGTCCCCTGCTAGGAGGTGTGTCAGGGTTTGAAACATTATTTGAGGGGTGTTTGGATCCCAGGGGCTTAATTTCCTTTGAGACCTGTCTTTCTGGCTGCTCCTCTAGCAGCTCAAACAATTCCTAGAGAAATTCCATAAACCCTTTAAAAAATAGATTTCTTAAATATCTGACTCCTTCTGAATGTCTGATACTCTTTTGTACCCAAGTCCTTGGATGTAATGAGTACTTTCCTCACCTCTTTTGATCCTGTTCAGATCAATAGAAACTCTACAGGGGGAAAGGTACTGATATTGAGTGGCAGCTGCCTGTCAGTGCTGGTGATTGCAGGTGGTACTTTATTCTTCATGTTACTCTTGATTAAGAGTTCCTGTAGAATTATATGACCATTTTTTTCCAGGGAATTTTTCCATGAACATTGGATGTTTGATGACAACCTAACCTGGAGTTTGGTTTTTCCTGATTTTGCTTGTGGGCTCTCTTTCCCTCAGCAAGCTGAGCACAAGTAGTTTCAAACATTGTGAATTTGACTCGTTTTTGCATGGTGGGCTGGAGACTCAGCCCAGCTGGTCTGAGCAGAGCTGGGGTCTCTGTGTCCCTTCTGAGCTTGAAGGTTCCACTGTGGGGTGCAGGAATCTGGGAGCTGTGCCATGGATTGGGAACAGGGAGGGGTTTCTGTTCAGTGCATCCCTGCTCCCCCCATGCAGAGCCAGAACAGGAGCCTGCTGTGAGATTCGAGATGGAGCTGCTGCCTGCCAGCGCTGCGGCCGTGTCTGCACACAGGAGGCAGGATGGCCGGGGAGCCCAGGGGACACGAGCTCCTCTCTGTGCCAGCCCTGAGGAAGCTGGAAGGGCCCATGTGTGTGTCTGGGCTGCAGGTGATGCTGGCAATGGGGACACACCCCCCTGTAGGACCGTGGAGCCTGCTCAGCCTTTATTTCCTTCGGTGTCCCGTGCAGATGGAGGGTCTGGCTCTGCCTGTCCTCAGTTTGCAGATGTGACCAAAAGGTTGCAAAGAGCCCTTGCACCTGCAGTGAAACTCTGGTAACTGAGCTCTGAGGCCAGAGACGTGACAGTACTGTGAAATTCTTCAGCAGTCCTCCCCTGTTGTGTGCCATCTCTTATTTTGGAGGAAAAAAAAAAAGGAAGGAAAGAAAAGAAAACGAGAAAGATGTGCCAAGCTCATCTGTAGAGACAGAGAGAGGTGATCAGCATGGGGTATCTGCAGTGCTGTGCCTTCCCTCTCCTCTCTTTTCCAAACTGCTGTGTGTGTGTCAGGGCTGTCTGTCCATCTGTCCTGCACAGGCTGGGTGGGTGGCAGAGCCCTGTGCCACCTGAAGGGCTGTGCTGTGCCTCATCTGTCACCAAAGCTCCCCAGCGCCGTGGCAAAGCAAATATGCTGCAGCAGGCTGGAAAGCTGTAAACATATGGGCACTAACAACAGATTAAGTGAGTGATTTAGTCTAAGGGGCTTGGTAGATTACCATAAAATGTATCTTAATTAGAAAAGCAATCAGAGTTACACAGAGTTGCACAGAGTCAATGAGGATGAAACGTCTCTGTTGGCAGCAGTGAGCGTCCTGTCCCCCATGCCAGGGGATGTGGATGGCAGTGGATGCAGCTCATGCCCACTTTGGGGGGGTTTCCTGGGGTTTGCCCAGTTCAGCCTGTAGTGCAGGCTGCCTTCATTCTGAATTATTTGTTATTTGACCAATTAAGCCATCCTGTGAGCTGCTCAGAATGAGTCTGATGGCGGACTCAGGTTCCTTTAAAAGCATTAACAAACCAGAAGCTGCTGAAGGTGAAGGAAGAGAGCATTTGCACATTTTCCTTAAAACTCTGTACCACTACCCAAAGATACCTCTAAGTGTTTGCAGTGTATAGTACAGCTAGTCCCAGATAAAGGATTGGGGCTTCTAAGTGCTACCATAACACAAATAATTAATAAGTCTATCTCCCTCACTGTGTCCTTATCTTTTCAGTGAGCATGGCCATAATTAGCTTTCACCTGATTCTAAGTTTATAGCATGTTCAATTGCTTTTTCCATTCTGCTTGTGTTTTCTCTGCTTCCTTATTTTAGTGGTCCTGGCTCTATTCCCCAAGCCAGAGTCTATAGATTAAAAAAAGCTGGATATTCATCTCCAGCAGTGCAGATGTAAGGATTGCAACAGCCAAAAACATATTGATGCATTATTGGTTTTGTACAAGTGTCTTTCTTTTCTGGGGTCTGGGAGGATTTGAAGTACATTGGGAAGTGGCACAGAAGATTTGCAGCAGCTGCTGGCAGCTGAGAGAAAGGGAAGGATGACTGGTTGTCTCAGAATTAAATATTTTGAACCATGAAGGAAATGGAGAACATTCAGGCAAGAACCTGATCTTTGAAAAGTTTTTTCTCTTTGTGTTTGGAAGCAGGAATAGGTACAGATGTAATGGGACATGAGTTAAGGGGTGTGAATAAAAAGAAGACAGGCAAGAGGTGTGAAGCAGCACAGGAACAGGAGATGCAGGGGAAGAGGACAACTTAACCTGTCCAGATGAAGTGTTTCAGAACTACTGAGATAAGGACAATGTTGTTAGCATTTCCTAAATATGTTGTGTTTAGGTGTTGCTTTTTATGATTTAAGTGTGGGAAGGAGAGCAATACCATCTCTGGGGACAGAGTATAAGAGGAGTGGCAGAAAAGAAGAGGAGAGGGAGGTTTTAATTTTAAAAAATTTTCTTGCTCAAAATGTTCCCTGTGAATTCCCAGAGCTCAGCAAAGCAAATGTTCATTTATAGCCCATCATCTTAATTATTAAAAAATAAATTATTTTTACCATGTGGGCTGATATTTAGCCAGGAGCAAATTCTTATTCCAGCCTTTTGCACAGAGGTGGGTGTTGAGGTCAAAGCCAGCTCCAGTGGATTTTTCCATCCAAAACTGGTTTGAGATGAAGCAATGGGCCCCATGTTTGGAGACAGAGCCAGGGCAGGCGTGTGGGACAGCAGGTGACAGGCAGCAGATGACACCAGAGAGTTGCACTGGAGCCCAGGGAGCTGAGAGGAAGCTACTAATGGCCTCTGATGAGCATGGACGTGATAATAATGAGGTTAATGCCCTTTCATTCACCCAGAAACATCTTCAGGAATGTATAATCCCTGCTAGTCAATGGGCAATCATTAGGTCATAAATAATACAGTGTGATTGAAGGACAAGAGCCCTTCCTGTAATGATCATTTTCCATCAGGGCTGACCCAGGGAGGGTTTGGTGTCAGCCCCCTGCCTGTGCCACACTGCAGGGACCCAGCTGTCAGAGCATTTTCTGGTCAGAGGAGTGCTCCAGCCTCTCAGTTCTGCTGTGTGCATCTGTCACCAGAGCAGGAAAATTCTCCTCAGGAGCCCAGGCCCAGGAGTAGTGCTGGGAAAGGAGCTGAAGCTAATGGGAAGTACAGAGGCACAAATTAGGTGAGGGAGCAGTTGCAGGAGCCATCAGGGAATGCTGCCAAGGGACAGTGGTGCCTGGTGGGGATGCTGGGAGAGCTGGGAACGGGGCTGGGCGCCCTGGCTGGGAGAGGTGCCTCATCCCAGCCCCAGCCCAGGGCAGATGTTGTGCACACTGAGTACAACGCTGCCTTTGAGAGTGGGTGTGTGGTCCCTGCCATCCAGCGCTGCAGTGTGGTGCAGCCTTGGCTGCGGTTGAGTCCCTGTGCCTGGATTGGCCAGCCAGGCTTTAAAGACATGAAGTTCAGGAGCACTTTCCTTCACAGAGTGCTTCCCATGTGTGCATGTCACTCAGCCGTAATGTAAATCCCTGTGGTTATTAGAGGGAGTAAATCCCACTCAGTAATAACTTGGATCCTGCTCTGTATGCATTTATATTACATTATGGGCCATTTTAAGACCAGATGCTTTTGAACCCACCAAGCAAAAGAGGAAATGAGCAGCCGTCCAACCTTTTTTTATTTTATAATGTTTACACTTGTTACACAATAAATCACATATAATCAGGCTGTAAAGTCTGCACAAAACCTGTTGTTTTCTGCAGGGAGCAGAAACAGAGTTATATTTATGCATTAACTTGAGTGTTTGGTGGGTTGTTGCACACTGCCTGTTAGTAAAATGAGAATTGACCTATYAGAAAAGCTCTCTTGTACCTCACCGTGGCTTTCCATGGTTTTGCCCGTGGTGGTCACATGTGGTTGGTGCCAAAGCAGCTCATGAGACAAGAGGAAGGGGACACAGAGTGGGAGTGGCTGCTCTCCAGGACTCYGGGCACTGTCACAGTGTGGATCCTGGTAGAGACTGCCACGGTTGTTTGTTTTTTATTTTTTGCTGGGAGTCTAGGACTAGAAAAGCTCTCAGGCCCAAAAAGGAGCACGTCTCTGCTGCAGTGACATATGTCACAGCATGAGTCATTCAGGGATTATATGTACAAATCCAAACATGTCTGTCCAACTTGTGCTCCCGTGTCCTTAAATGAAAAGGGCAYGAAGGGGAAGCTGTGGAGGCTGCAGAGGAAGAGCAAGAATTTCCAGGCTGTTCTACAGCCAGAGGGGAAAGGGCTGCAGGTATGTCTGTGATACATCCCAAATGGAGCCATGTTCACCCAGTAATTACCCCAGGTACTCCCAAACCTGTTTGCAGCACCTGTTGGTGTCTTTTGTTCCATAGAAGACATCACCAATGTGTCAATGTCCATGTACTGAAAGCAATTTATACAMTAAATTTAAAAAACCCTTGGGACCTAGTAAATGCTTACCTCAAACCTTTGACTTGTGGTTAGAGGTGCTTGTGTAGGTTACTTGTGTAAGTACCTCTGTGCTTCAAGGCTTTTCACTGAGTCCAAGAAGAGATGCTCTATATGTGCCTCTGYTTTCTGCCTGTTAACTCTTCCATGCATGCTGCCAACCTTAGTAKTAGCTTTCAACTTTGTGGCTGATCCATTAAATACTGGATGAAACAGCTTGCATTACATTTTGAACTTAATAAATAGGAAAGGCATTACATAGATTCTGTCCAGCCATCTGGAGGAACAGTGTTCTTTACCCCAACGAATGGCTATCTAATCCTCTCCTATACAGTTGGGCTTTATTCTATTAAAATATAATGAGAAATGACTACCATACCATTATTTGGTGGAGCTAAATGGGATTTTTAGAATAATCAATGGAAGATGAATGGAAAAGATAAAGGTTTTCTTCAAAGCAAAAGAGAGAAAATTGTCTCCTTGGGATTAAAGTATTGTATAACCAAGTTATTATAAAATGATCTTTACTCACTAAAAATACCCCAATTTCATTTCCATAAATCTTTCCATTAAGAATCAAATCAAGCTGTTGGGTTTTGGTTTTTTACATTAAAAAAAGCTAAGCATTAAATGAAGTGTTGTGCTTCAAACAGAAGATGCTGTGGAGTTCCTGCCTGCTCTGGGTTCAGGTCTTTCCATCCAGCTGGTGGCATCAAGGGCTGCTTTTTGTGAGTGCTCTAAAATGCCAGACAGAGGTTTTCTGCTGTAGATGGCCTCATGAAGACCCCACAGCCCTGTGGGGAAGCCGTGGAGCAGATTGGTCTCCTCCAGGTGGAGGACAGTGGCATATGTGGTTCTTCATGCCTGAACTTGGAGCTGCTCCCTCATCCCTGGGGTTTTCACTCCACACAGACCTGGGCTGGGCTGGCACAGGAGCCTTCTTAGCAATGCTGCTGTTTATTTATAAGGTGGGGACACTAAATCCCAGCAATCAGTGAACTGTAGCTTTAGGGTTTGTTTCTCAGCAGGAGCAGAATATATTTCAGCTTTCTCCCTGTGTAGTTGCTGAAGGAAAATGACTCCAGCTAGTTGTCACCCCACCACCCCCCCCAGAACTGCGTTGGTTGCAATGCTATCCACCTTCAATTCATCAACCAGTCAAGTTGATATAATTAGGAATCCCAAAGTCAATAATCTGATAATCTCCAGTGCACAAAGGCTTGTATGTAGGAGAAGTGATTCCAGGAAGTCTGCAGCTCAGATTCGTGCAGGAAAGATGCCAGATTTTAAAAAAGAAACAGGCAGAGACCCAGAGGAGAGAGTGCTTCCTAATCCTTCACTGGTGACATATTTTGGGCCATCACTTCTGCAGTAAATGTTTCCAGTAGAGTCCTTTAGTGCCTTCAACCCTTCCCTTTACAGCCTTAATAACAATGTTCAATTACTGGTTGTGCCCTATAAATAAATAATCTCAGTTTAACGAGACTCTCTGCTGGGTGAGCGGTGCCGGCTGCGGGGGGACGTCTCCAGAGCAATGTGCTCCCTCCTCTCTCCACACACACTCCTGGCCACTGTGGGACGTGTAAGGCAATGGAACATTTGGCAGAGGTTCTGCAGTGTCTCTGTTATGGTGGTATGGAGAAAGGAAGGTCTCAGATCCAGAAATGATGCCAGAAAAATAGGTCTGCTTTTAAACACTCTGAACATGTAAAATGACTAATAGTAGTGCAGGCGTTTTGAATATTTCAGGTTGCTCTTTCAAAGTGTCAGGAGTTCCCCTTGGCTCTCCAGTGTTAGGGTAGGAGTAGGGGACTGGGGGGACCTCTTTGGGAAAGCATCCAGCAGGTTCATTCCCATTTTCCTTCCTTGGTGCCAAAAAAAAGCATTGGAGACCAACCTACATAGTGAACTGCATCCCTCACAGCCTGGTTTTGGCCGCCACAGCTCCAGGCAAGACTAACACTTTCTTTTTAAGATCCTGCCCTCCTGGAGGACCCACCAAGGAGCCCTCAGGCAGAGCAGATCCTCTCCTTCGCAGCAGGATGATTTTGGGGTGCATTCCCAGCACAGCTCCATCCTGTCACAGGCTGCTGCATAGGGCAGATGTGCTCCCGCAAAAAGCAAGTGCTTTTTGTGGAAGTTTCATCAATTTTAAATGACAGTGTTGTCTTCCTACCAGGATGTTTCAGCTGTAACATGCTCCACATAAGCCTTTCAAGTTGCCTTGTCAGGAGCTGTTCTGCCTTCCCCTGGTGTGCAGYGCGAGCCTGTTGCTCAGCAGGCATTGAGGGGAATTGTCACAAAGCCAAACAGGGAGAAGGGATATGAAATCATCCTGTTTTTCCCTTCCATGGTGGGATGAGTGATGCCCAGGGTCACATGCTGAGGCACCACCAACTGTTTAATTCACAGCTGGGACTTGGGCCCCCTCCGGGCATCACACAAGTCCCTGGCTGCTGGGTTGGGAAAGGAAGGAGCCAGCCTTGAGCCTGGATAAATGACAGCACCTGAATGCTGAATTACAGGATTCACTGTCATTGCATTGAAACCTGGCATCAGAAGAAGGGAGGTGGTCCCATAAATCATATGATGGACCTTTCCCTGCCCTGAGCTGGTATGAGAAGCAGTGTTGTGCTCTGCTGGGTATTACATTGCTGTCTTTTCTCAAAGTGCTAAGAATTCAACTACATGCTTGTCTGATTTGACAGAGCAGGCTGGTTTATTGTTGCACAGTACCATAATAAATATAATTTCTGTTGGTTAATTTATATTGTGGGATTCTACTTCTTTTCAAAAATATACCTGTAGTCCAGGCCAAGGCTGGAGGTCAGAGAGAGAATATCATCATAGCAGGATCTGGGAATGGTGTTAATCACTTTACAGAAACTCATTGCCTTGGCAGTGTTGTGTCTGAGACCATGAGGAAGAAGGACAATCTTCCAGCCAGGCTGGCCTGGACATGTGAGATGTGCATTGCTCCAGTCTGTGCTGAGAAGCACAAATTATGTTCCTTGCTCTCCCTCCTTTGGTCTGTGCCTCACTGGGTGGGTTGGTAACTGCTTCCATGGCACACACAGAATTTGGAGGATGCTCGGTGTGTTATGCCCYATGGAATGTGGAGCACTCATCCAGGCAGGGGACATTTTCCATTTCCCTGCAGGCTCATGTGAAGGCACCATCCTCCCCAGTGTATAACGATGGCCAGGCAGTAGCTGCAGCTGCAGCAGGGATGGGAGCACAGGAGAAAGCAGGGTTTGCCCTGCTCCCACTCCCGTGGGCAGGAGCAGCCTGGCACAGCCAGGGCAGCGAGGATTTGTTGCCTCAGTGGCACCACATTCCTCCCATTCCTGCTGCAGGACTGGCTGTCAGGCCTGAGCCTTGGCAGGCAGCAGCCATGGGATAACCAGAGGTCACTGCATGGGGAGATTTATCTCATGTCAAGGGGAGAAGCAGGATGTGTGCACGCTTGCAGATAGGCCTGGTGCTGAGTGTGGATTTATAGGCAAAGAGTAAATAGGAACATGGGGAAACACTTTCCCTTTCTCCATAAACTTTTCAATTTCAGAGCAGCCCGATTCAATAAAATTATCTTGCAGATGGAGGTTTTATTGAGTCTGGCCCATAAAGCTCCCATTATGGGGTTTACAACTGCCTTTTACACAAATCCTGCTCTAATAAAATACAGTGGTGTTTACAGTATTCCTGAAATGGCCACAGAATTACTGTGTGCACAAAAAACCAGCTAGTAATTCTTGGCTTATTGCTCTGGGCACTCCTCTGACAACATAAAGCAGCACAACTGGGGTGGGGGAGAAGGGGAAATGCAGAGGTAGGAGGAGAAGAGTTATGCTGCTACTTGGCCACGATACCCCAGGGAAATAGCATTGATTTACAGCCCTCACTCTGCATTCCCTTGATGGAAACTGTAAATATGCTTCCTGAAGGTGCTTGGTGTCCTCAGCATGCAGCTGTGGGGACTGGCTGGGCATTGCTGGCAGCTGGGTGATCCCAGCCATCACCTGGTCCAGCCACAGAGGGAGCCAGGCTTGAGCTGGCTGAGGCACAGCTGAAGTTTGGTAGAAAGTCTGCAGCATGGTCCTTTTTCCCTTCCCACCTGCCCTGTGGGTGCTGCCTGGTGCTTGGAGCAGAGTGTGTGCTGGGTAAGGCTGGGAGCTGGGGGYTGTGCCTGGAGGGGTTTGCTGAAAAGCTTCTGGTTGAGAGCTGGTTGTGGAGCTAAAGTAAAGCTGGATGCTCTCAGTAGGGGAGAGGAAAAACTGGGAGTTCTGGAGGAGATACTTCCAGGAAGGAAGGAATAGCCTGAGTTGTGTTTTTGGGCATGGCTCTGTGCCCTTGGTGAAAAAACATGATGACACCCATTATGGTGATTTCTAATGCATGGTTAAAGGAGATGCATTTCAGTTGCACGTCTTTCCTCTGCTTGTCCCCTTGCTGAGAGTGTTAGCTGAGAGGTGATGGCTCTTCCTTTATGGCAGGTCTCACACTGCAGGCTTTCAAGTTCCCTCTTTATTTATCACYGTTAATCTTTGTGCCTATGTACCTGCAAACCATTTGCATTTGCAACTCTGTTAATTAGGCCAGAAAGCAGGTCAGCATTCTCTCCTGTTCTCCTTAATATATTTGTTTTCACAAATTGACCTGAGGTGATTAATGCTGATTTTCAGTGCTGGGCTACATGTAAGGGCAGAAATTTCTTGTGTGTACAGAGGAAGYGTCTCATTTAGGATGAAGGAACACTATTTAAGTTGTAGTGAAAACATTTATTTTGYGGCACATATTTAACAAGTCAATTCATAGTGAAGTTGATCTTKCTGTGCAGTGAGCTCAGCAAGAAGAATTTATTCAATCAAAGTTTTTATTAACTTTTCTTGTCATTAGGTACCTAAATACCTTTGCAAATCTATCCTCCATGTATGAARTGCCCTGATCACATTGAAAGTGAGTGGCAGGGTGGAAACTTGCATCATTCTCCTGTTACTCCCTGTGCTCCATCCTACTCAGCACATCACTCTGCACCCAGGGAGGGTCTCCCTGCCCCAGTGCTCAGGTGTCACCCCTATAATCTGTCACTCTCTGGGGAAAAGGTGAMCATGCAAAGCTGAATTCCAAGGAGGCTGGTGAAACTTGGGGCTTTGTTTATGCTGCAAAYTGGGAGAACTAAGATTAATGGCATGTTTTACAAAGCCTTGTGCAGCAAGAAAAGATCTAGTTTTTCTATTTATTATATTTTCAGTCTGTTATTTTGCCATTACATCTGCTTGCTGCATTATTTTTCAGTGTCCAAAAACATGGTTTCTTTCCCAGATGTGATCACCCTGTTTCCTCTGGGTTCCTGATTTTAGCTTATTTAATTGTGGCTGGGATTGGGCATTTGCTTGCCATTTCCCTGATCTGCCCTTCTGTAGATCTCACGGTGACTCTGTTAAAACTAATGGAGTACTTCAGGGCTATAGTGCTGCAATCAACAAAATCTAACCTGTCCTTTAATTTAAATTACAACCGCATAAATAAACTGTACCCACTTCTATTTGGGGTCTTCCAAGGAAGCCTACATCAGWGATGTTTGAAGATACTTCTGCCTGCTTCCAATTCCTTTCTGTGAACCCTTGATATAAAAGCTGATGTGTCTCTTCCCTGCATACTCCCTCCTTCATTATTTATCTCCTGGAAGATTATGATGTGTTACAGGTTTGCAGTAGAACCACCCAAGCACTTTTTTCCTTTCCAGTTTGCTTGACTCCAGCCAAAGTCTGGAATTCCTTTCTGCTTTGCAGTCAGTTTACTTCACCTCTATGTCCACTTTAGATTATGGTAGTAATTTAGGAAAAGTAATTAAAACAAACAATGTGGGTTTTTTCTAAGTCATAAATTAACTGGGAGAGGGGCAGGTCAGGTCTGAGTTTTGCCACATAATACAATGGTGGCTRTGTGAACTGTCTGGGTCTGCTGTTGCTACTTCTGGTTGCACCTTTGAAATGCTTCTGCCAGTGTTTTGCTTGGGTTAAGAATTACTCATTATGTTCAGTCAATATCCATCCTTCTCTTCTTGTCCAATCTCACCTGTCAGTGGGGTGATTGAAATGAGTGCTTGGGTTGTGAATCCCAAATAGGGTTCAAGACAGGAGGGAAGGGCTGAGATGGCTGGCATGGACAAATGGCGATGGGTCTGTCTGTGTGGCAACAGAGCTTCATGTGTCATGGCTCTGTGCTTTTGGGAAGGGTAAGGAATAATGTATGGCAATGCTTTAAATGCAAGGAGTGATGGATAACCTGACCTGAGGGGGGTGGTGCTGCAGCTAGAGCTACTGCATGGATCTGCTTGTGGCGGTCGCTGAAACGAAATGAAATAAAAATCTTGTTTGTTTTTGACAGCTTTTTGCAATCTTTGCATTTGCAACATGCGGCGGGTACTCTGGAGAGCTGCGCCTCAGTGTGGACTGTGCAAACAAGTCCGAGAGTGACCTCAGCATTG
>JACDOX010000045.1:4159664-4202478 GCA_014549065.1 Cardinalis cardinalis | reverse complement strand
GCCGTGCGTTTTGGCTCTCGGGGCTGGGCTGGCCCAGCTGCACGGTGGCTCCTTCACCTACAGCACATTTCAGTCAAGGACCAGTCTGGGGCTCCAGAATTTTCCTCTGGTGTGCAGGAGGAATGAGTTTGGCTACTCATTTGGCTATCAACCTGGTGTGGATGGGGCCATGGAACTGGGAGTGGGCCRTTTGGGAATGGGAGCTCAGCGGAGGAGAATTCATGACTCAGATTCCAGAGCCCTGGGGAGGCCAGGAGAGCTGGGGGAGTGGAAAATGGGAGGCAAGGAAAAATAGAACAACACAATCATCCCAAGATGGAAAACTGTAKTGTAGCCATTAACTTAAGCTGGAAATGAGAGAGGTTTCCCATCCATGGCAATAGCAAGGATATGAGATGGCTGCTCCAAGGGAATCATCCTGAGATGAAAAACTGTAGTGTACCCACTAACTTAAGCTGGAAATGAAAGAGGTTTCCCATCCACTGCAGTAGCAAGGATCTGAAATAGCTTCTCTAAGGGATGGGGAAGCAAAAAGCCAAAATAAGCTTGAACCATGATTTTGAAATGCTTTCTGAAAATTGTATTAATTGCCTGTTTGCATCTCTTGGTGTCTGAATGCTTTAAAACCTAGTGATTTAGTAAAACAGTTTTTATAGGGTTTTTTATGTTTTTTAAGTACATCTGAAAACTGTAGTGTAGTTATACATATATATATAATAATATATACTAATATAAATAATGTTCTTGCCATTTAAGATCCTACTTCAAAAGAGCATCTATAGTCTTTTTTTTTAGATATGTCAAGTCCACTGGAGAAACCACTCAGTTTTGTATAAGTGATTTCTTCAAGGAATTGAGATGATTAAGAAAAGAATGCATAATTCAATCTCAAGTCTAGTACACTRTGACTCTAAAATCAGTTTTCTTCCTTGGGAAATCACATGCTGTTTTGCTTATGATTGCTATGCACAGACCAGACTTGAAAGCATCTATTTCTTTAACATGTTCTAAGATACAGCAAATTCTAAACAGTAGGAACTGAATTTGATTCCTTGAAATGTTGTTCTTGCTTGCCATACATTTATTACTCTAAAAAGTCACATTTCCTGGTATTACAAATGTTTATTTTTTGGCTTGAATATGTCTACATTTTCTTTCATTTCTGCTTAGTATGCGTAGGAGAGGTCCTGAAAATTGAGTTATGTGAGTTTGTAATTTGATTCACTTCCAAATAGGTCATTTCTCCAACATTCATTACAAATACACCCTGTAGTGAAGTGCTTTTAGTTTGCATGATTATAAAATAGTATTTTATTTTARAAGTTAATAAAACAGAGAGAAGCAGCCCTGAAGTGTCTCCTGGTGTTCCACCAGGCACATCAACCATTGTTTCTAGAAGGAAGTGGCTGGATCTGCAATTTCCCACAGTTTTGCTTATTAGAAAACTGGAAGTAATTGATGGGTAATGTAACATTCTAGCATGTTGCAGAGATGATGCAGAATAGAGTTTATTTGCAGGAGGSATCCAGCTGAGGCTGTAGCTGGCCCTTGAGCTCAGCATGCACAGATGGGATGTATGTACAGTGGGGTTGTTGACAAAGTGGTACAAATACACCTGAAATGTGCAGGTGAGAGGGSAGATGACAGCTGCTGKTTCAGGAGAAGCATGAATATACTCRGATTTTGTGCAATTTGGGATTCTAYTTGAAAACCTGAGGCCTATGCAAGAAGTGTCCAGAGGTGTGCAGATTACATGGGGCAGCAGATGTGTGCCTGGAAAATCTGCTGCTTTGGAACTTGGTGTCATCTCAGTGTTTTATCTAAATATTCCTGTGACTTTCTCATGTGTTTGCTATTTTTGCTTTTCTCCACAGAATGGAGATGGGGGTGCTCTAAAAACAGAAGTGAGATTAGCTGGGAAAGGTAACATCTCAGAGCAGTGAATAAGATTGGAAAAAGAAGTTGAGGCTGTCTAATCAAGACTGTGCTCCTCAGGCTGAGTCTCATCTCCCTGCATGGGCTTGTAGGCATTGTTGGGTAGGATGAATTTCCCACTAGTTGTCTTGCATTCAGGTCCATCTTCCCATGGCATTTTCCTTTCTAATGCCTTCATAGTCCTGATTATTGGCTGTCAGCTGGGGAAGGTGTAGGTGGAAGGAGAGAAGCTGCTGAGCATCTGACACCCCGCTGCTGTTGGGGCTGTCAGCAGTGACACTGGAGCAGTCAAAATACCTGAGTGCTGCTTTTTTATGAGCTGCACCTTCTAGCATGACTTGAAACAAAGCAAGTCGTGCTACCAGCTGCTTTCATTTCTCTTGCTGGGAATTTGAGGCTTTATTTTATTCTCCCAAAAAATGAACTGCTAGACCTTGGCCAATAGATGACAAGTGTCTGGAGCCTAAAGCTGGTAAACAAAGTGGTAAGGCTGAACAGGACAGCTTGGCAAAGCAGGAAGGCTTGGGTGTTTTGGAAATGAGAKTGAGGGAACCTGAAAATATTCCCATTAAAGCAAGATCAGAATGGGTGTGGAGTTTTCCAGACTGAAAGGATGGACATTGCACTTGTGACCACATGCTTCTGGGGCCAATCACCTGAGCTAAAGAAAAGGAGGATGCAGGAGGACAAAACCAGGGCTGGTGTGGGGGTGATTTGTGTGGCCCCAGGCCAGTCTTGAATGCACAGAAGCAGCACTGCACTCCACAGCAGGTAGCTCCAGATGCTCCCCAAACAAATGAGCATCTTCACACCTGCTTATTGAGATTTTACTCAGCCCCAACCTACAAATTGTGAAAGTCTCCAACGAGAAATAAAAATGAGTCCAAGRGAAATAATTAGTACAATTAGATAGGAAGTTTTGAAACATACCTTTAAACTAATGTTAATTCTTTCTTGGTTTTATTTAAAGTTATGGCTTTATGGAAGTTATGCTTGGCTCCTGTGTTGTCTTACTGCTGTTGTAACTCTGGTAGCAGGAAATTGTGGAGCACCAAAAGGAAAACCCAAAGAAACCTTTCTCACGAGATGGCTGCTTCTCATTTCTACTGGAATCCCTTTCTTAGTTAGTTCTGGACCTGGATTAATTTGCCCTTTGAAAAGGGGGAAGTGAGGAAAAGCACAAAAGTGTGCTAATCACTAGGCACTACCAGAGTGACCTGGTGCAGTGGTGCTTCTGCTCTGCTGGGAGACAGGACCCCCAGCAGAAAAGCCCTAGTGGTGGTGCCTGTGCAGGGTGGCTGTGTCAGGAGCATGAGGAGGCTGAGCCATTCCCACCTGAGCTTCTGCTCTGAGCTCGTGCTGCTGGGGTGCAGTAACCACTGAAGAGTCCCCCCAATACTGACATAATTGACCCCAAATCTGGCTTCACCATCTCTCCTGGAACAGCAGATGAGATGGATGCTTTTCCATCCA
Organism: Cardinalis cardinalis; assembly: GCA_014549065.1. NCBI lineage: Eukaryota > Metazoa > Chordata > Aves > Passeriformes > Cardinalidae > Cardinalis > Cardinalis cardinalis. The sequence continues at coordinate 4,199,070 of JACDOX010000045.1, read as the reverse complement.
CAATTACTCTGATTCATTTAAGCTTCCTGCAGCCCATGTCCATGACCCTGTAGTCACCCTGCAGTGTGGAAATTACCCTGAAGTCTAAACCCTAATATCCTCCTACAGTGTSTCCTGGAGCTCTGCCACACTCTTCTACAGAGCTTGCCAGACTCTTCCATGCCTAATCTGATATTTATAAAGATGTTTTAAATATTCACCTGAGGTTTTTTTCTCATTTCAGCCTGATTCTAGTTTTATCACAGAACATTTCTTCCTTCCTCTTGTTTTAAAGCACAAATCAGCCATTCTTCTGGATACCTGTATATGCCTTTTGGAAGTTTGACAAGTTCAAATATGGAATCAGTTTCTCTGGCCCACAGTAGCAGTTTTTCTCTAGCATTAGGATCTGTGCTTGATGCAGMGTCTCTTGCAAATTTGGCATACATTAGGATGTTCATTAACTTGACCCTCACCCAGGCAATGATTCTTTGAGGGGGTGGAAAAAAAATTCTGTATTTTGGGATTATTTGTTAYTCTCACAGTCCATCACCCTTTCAGATTGGATTTGTCACTTATCCAAGTGCCCTGAAGCAATATGTTTTGTCTGTAATAAGAGTCCTAGTGAAGGTCCTATTTGTTTATTATTTTCTGTGATCCCAGAAATATTTTTATCATGTACTTGGTTTTCCTTGGGCTTACTTTGATAATAAGTGGTAGAACAGTACACCTACTGGGTACATACTTGTTACTGATATTCACTATTTTAAGATGCTTTTTCACGAGTTCTCCTAAAAGCAAGTATTTTTGTTTGCTTAACTTACCGAATCTGTACTGAAGATTTTTTGCTAGTTAATTATTCCTATCACAAACCTGATATTTTACTTGCAATTGGCAGAGTTGCACTGAAGCATTTGGGCTTCTTCAACTACTGATTTAAATGAACCTTTGCACCTCAGAAGTGCTCTCAGGATGATGTACTGGGAGAGGTGCTCTGTGCTGAGGCCATCACCTGCTCCTTGTGGTTATGCCCTGTCCATTCCAGGGAGGAATGCTGGGCCAGAGCYTGGCTCTGGGTGATGCTGGTGGGGTCTGTGGCTTGTAGGAGTCCCATGAGCMGAGCTGTTGCACTGGTTGGACCTGCAGGGCAATGGGAAGGGAAAACCATCTMAATACAAGCCCCTAAGTTAAGTTTTGAGGCAGTCCCTGGACTAAAATCTCTTTGCCTGTAGCTTTTGGAGATGCTTTAACCCAAGCCTACATACAGAGTCTATCCCCAAGTGAAACGCTGCATGGGAATTAATTTGGAGCATCTCTTGTTTTTTCTTGGGGCATTCATCCTGAAAACTACYTGGAAAATATTGACCTGGAGGATGACATTGTTAAATTTTACACACTCTCACCTAAGCCAGTGGTTAGGTGAAGTATGTGCAGAGGTGTTAGGAGCACTGAGCCACATTACCAGAAGGACAGAGTAGGATTTCCTGGTGCTAACATGAGAGGCCCTGATGAAAATATATCTTTGCACATCTTTATATCACAGCAGTGASCAAAACAAATGTTTTCCATTTTATTCTAAATCACCTATTAGTATCTTTTCAGTGTGCTAGTAAAGCTGTCTCTTCAAGWGGTTCTTCCTTCTGAAGGAAAAGGAAATTATGTTTTATGGGAGCTTTTCATTCACTTTAAGCATCTCATTTGAATAAAGACATTCCCATTGAGCACCCTTGAAAGTGTTCACCTCATCTGCATGCTATGGGCAGTCTAATCTTCCATTTGAAATATGACAGCCAGATCTAAATTGCCTACTTAGAAGCTACAAATTATAAGTAAGGAGAAAACATCTAACTTTTTGAGCTTTGCATCTATCYTTCTTTGGAAAAGGCCTCTGCTAATGTTAGCACATTTCTCTGCCAGTGTGTACTATCCTTCTATTTTTTGTCATCCATTTGTAAATCTTGCTTCAGAATTCAGTGGAAAACATTCTGGCTGAAAGATTATGAATGTCTGTAATGGCTGGGAGACTGAGAGCTGCTGATAAATAGAAATTCTTTCCACTAAGTAGTTRCCTGCAGTGCTGACTTTCAGGCAGCTGTGGTGGGCTCTGCTCCCAGACTTCTTGGGAGGTTGGAGATAGGGAAGAATAAAGTCACAGAGTCAGCTGAACTCCTTAAGGTTTGTGTTTTATTTTGGATGTCTTCACCTTACAGAAGATGCCCCTTCTGCCAAACMAAGCTGTGGTCTCATAAACCTCCTGTGCATGGACAGGAGCAAAAGCAAGGCAGCAGGAGCTGTGCACCGGCTTCAGGTGTGAGCTGTGCCAAAATGCAGATGCCCCAGTTCCCAGGCACATTTGGCAGAGCTCCTGGGAAGGTGAGAGGTGCTGGTTAAACTTTGCATGACCCATTCCAGCTTAATGAAGGCAGAAATCTCCACCCTGGAACTTCTTAGAACAAAACTTGGTGYTTCTGAGAAGCAGATTTTGCACAAGCAGGAGTTGCAGGGACGATTGGATGGAGTTCAGAGGACCATGAGCTGTGCCACAGTGGTCCCCTCTGGATCTGCAGTAGTGAAAGCTGCATTAGTTCAGTCCCTTTTCTTGCCAAATTGTGACTGCCTCATCTGGCACCACAGATCTGGGGTTAACAGCTGAACTGATGAGGAAAACTGTTCAGTAATGYATCAGCTAAGCTGGAGATTTTCACCAGTATCCCTGTTATATAAACTGGCTGTGTAGGATGGGCACTGAGGGCTCAGTCATGGCTTTAATTATTTTTCRCAACTGTTTCAAACTCTGACTTCAGCAGTGCTTTTTATACCTAATTTTGACCTCTTAATGAATAATTTGTGTAACCAGAACTTCTACTGTTAGTGGAAGAGGAAATTGTGTGAATGAGGAAGATAATGTTGCATCCTGCTGGGTAAAATTCAGCAAATCCTTCAGGTTACAAGTATCTATGATTGTGACACTTTCACAAAGTATCTTCATATTTAATATGATTTAACGATGCAAACTGAAGCATTAAGATATATTTTTAACTAGGAAATAGACCTTTTTTCTCAGTTGTGATTTTTACATTCTGATAATTTATAGGGCTATCCAGAAAACTGCAGCTCAATTTTTCAAAAATCTCCCAATGGAAAGCCAGTTAAAAGATTTTATGCCGTTCTGACATGAATGCAAGAACTTTGTGAGCTGTTTAAAGCATGGCCCCAGCACKTCCCTGGCAGTCCAGGCATCAGAGACCTTGGTCAAGTCTCTGAACTGAAGCAAGTCTGGAAGCAACCTGAACATGGAGCTTGCAAAGGCAAGCTGAGCACTGATCAATGAGCTGTTGGTTTAGTTAGAGCTGTTTGCTCTCAGATTGTCTCCTGGGCTGGGGAAAAGGTGATCCAGGTCTGCAGAATAAGTGCTTTTCTTTCCAGCTTTGAATGAGCATAGTTTGTAATAGGAAAGAATATTTCACATTTTTATAARTGGCTCTAGTGATTAAAGAGTGCATCCCATAGTTCAGAGCCYTGATGTGATTTTTCCTTGCTTGTGCATGGCTACAGACCACTGAAGTAATTGAAAACTGCAAAACAGTGTTCTCCAATTTCCACAAGTCTTCAAGGACCAAACTGACTGTGAAATACTGTCTTTAGAAAAAGAGAAAATGGRAGAAAATGGGCTTTTTTACTTGGACAGCTGTGGTCTGCAGTAACAGCTCTCCATGAGTACAATGTACAGTGTAATTCCTATTGTCAGAGTTTGATGGAACTACTGCTGGTTTGATTAAAACAGATAAAAATATGGATGACTTTCTGACTTTCCTAGTTTTGAGGGCCTCCTCCTGACCCCAGTTACAGTCTTCAAAAGCCAGTTTCTACAAATCTTCAAGATTGGCAAAGAATGGTCATTACTGCCACTTTGCACTTTTGGAACTGTGGATAAAGGCAAGTGTCCTTTCCTCACAAGTGAGGAACCAGAGATGCTTCAAGTTACCCTTTGTTCCTGCATGAGATCTATAGAAATCTGATAMAATCACATTTATCAGAAATCTGATAAAACCACAACTACAGCTCCTCTTTGAGGCTGACCCTGTGCATGTGGTCCTCATCACAACCGTGCTGTTGAAGCAAGAGTCCACTCACCACCCCCACAATTTCATGGCTGGTCTGGATGGCTTCTGGGTCAAACTATTTTGTAAACAGCCAAGAAGCTGCAGCCCAAGGGTGGCAGAGTCTCTGCTCATTCAGGGCTCAGCAGGGACTCAGTGCTTGAGGAGGTCAGGGTAGGAAGATTTGTAAACCCATGAAGTCTCCAGTTAATTGCAAGGACARTTGTTAACCAAGGACAAGCTGGTGGGTCCAGGCAATATTTTTGTGATGGGTGAGCAGCTCTGCAGACAAGATGACTTCTCCAGATGTTGAGGTCATCTCAGTTGCTGCTGTCATCAGTGTTCTGCTTCTACTCYGTAGCTTTTAATCCATTAAAACTCAAAACAAACACATCCTTGAATGCTGAACTGGGGCCATAGAGGAGGCTTKTCTTGGTTCACAGCTCTTCAGACTGGTCAGTTCTTGTCTTGGTGTCCATGTACAAACTTTGCAAGAACACAGAGTTCATGGGCACACAGCTGGAGGGGGAAGGAAAGTGGTAGGAAATTTCTGGAGATTGTGTCTGCTGCAGATAAGGGACAATGCTTTCTTAAAACTTTGCAAATAGTAAAGCTTTTCCTTTGGCACTCAAAAATTGGATTTTTCTTGAATTTGGATGGTCCAGATTGGCTGATTTTTCTTCACAGAGGCTATATATTATGCTTAACACTGTTTTAGTGCCAGAAAAATTCTTCATTAATTCTTTAGACCAAATTTGTTCTTTAAGTGGAAGCTGATTTTGGATTTGTTGCAGCTTTTTCACCATTTGAATTTTTAATATATATTCATGAATAGTCTCTGCAGTATTGTGCAGTGATGATGTTTTATCTGTGCCTRCCACAAAGGCTTTTCCTAAAAGTCAGAATTTAGGCAACTTCCCTTGCAAATTTATTTTTGCACATTTTCATGCTGTCAGTACAGAAGCAACCAAAGCAGCYGCCCTTTGGCTTTGCTTTGTTTGGCATTTGATCCCTGTATGGCACATGGTGACCCAGCTGGGGGACAATCAAACACATACTCTTCCCCYTTTCCCTGCTCCAAAATGTGCATTTGCTGTGCAGGGGCCCTGAAGATTTCCCCAGGACTGTAGGAGATGGGATGCATGGGATGTCTTTGGTCTCCTCTCGCACCTGGATTCTACATGAATTTATCTTCCAGGAGATAAATGCAATATTTTTCATTCAGTAGACTGGAGAGTATGTGCATCCAAGCCCATGCAGCACAGCCCCACTCAGTGCTGTCCTCTGTGGTTTCACACCTCCTGGGCTATTCAAGATGTGAAGGTGCTGGAAGTTTGGCTGCAGGTCCATCAGCAGACCCACAAGTCTGCTCAGCCTSTGCTGCAGCCCACCAGCTCCCTGAGGAAAGGGTTTGTCATATCCTTCCAAAGGTACATGCTGTGACTGGGAGTTTCATTGGAGTCATCCCATAAAACTCTCCMGAGAACTTGATTTGATTACTTTAGSTACATTAGGACAATATACTTGAGAAAAATTATAGTTAAATACAAAGTAATATTGAAATGCAGCACAAAGGAGTAAATGTTGCTGCATCTTCTGTAATTGCTCTTGTATTTATATCAGTTGGTCTGTGGGGTGAAATTGCTGCTTTCAGGGTCTGTAGATCTGGATGAAAATGTGTGTAACAGTGCTTGTCACAGGGTGAAGCATTTGTGCTTTCAGCTGGTTCTGGCTGAACACCAGGTGATGCCCAAGCATTTGGAATAGTTTTCCATGGAGTTCATAACCCGTTGGATGGTGGAAGGGAAGGTGAACTGGAGGTGGCGTGAGCAGCTGCAGGATGTCTTGGGGTACAGGAATGGCAGGAGTCTCACACTGCTCCATGTAGAAACACTGCCCAGGGATTTGATACATCCACTTCTCAGGAATAGTCTTATATTCAATGGCTTTTCTTTTATGACTTCTACTGCTTGTGTTTCATCTGTAGATGTTTAGATTTCTGTAGATCTTTCTCCAAATGGAAGCTTTTCTTTGGCTCTGATAGGAGCTTCTTAGTTTGGAAGCTGTTTCCTGTGTCTGTCCAGAGGAGAGGGCAGCAGGAGGGACATGAGAGCCATGGGTTCAGCCAGAATATCATGATGGGACAGGTAGCACTGGATAGTTATTTATGTGGTGATGTAAATGTATACCAGTGGCATCTCCAGGTCCTATAATTTGCCTTGTTCCATGAACATGATGGCTTTTTTTAAAGATAATTAAGGGTTACCTTCCTTCAGAGATTGTAGCAAGGTTTCCCAGAGTAYAGAAAGCAGTTTGTCCCAAGAAAATAGCTCAGTGAAGGGAAATCAGAGTATATTGCCACTAGTCTGTACCAAAAGGAATGCAAGTGCCCAATCTGAGAAGGTATCTGGGCTGTACAGACGGGTGGAGCATGTCTTTGAGCACTGTGCTCTGCTTGCACAGCATGTGTTCCTCAGAAGAGCTGTGAAATTATCTTGGGAGATAAATCTGGGTCTTGGATAAAGGCTTGGAAGTGGGGTTGGGATCACCCACTCAGCTTAGCWAGCACTCCCAGCAGCATGTGTTCTATAATGAGCCTTTTTGTTGGCTTTTTGGTGCTACGATGGAGTAGTAGGGTTTGCACTCCTGCTACGTGCACAGCCTGAGGAGGCTCCTTCCCAAGGCTGGCACCACTCCAGATGTTTCTTCCCCCAGGAATGTTGTGCAGGCTGTTTCCCAAGAGTTTTGTGCACACAGTCACTGAGAGTGGGTCCTGCAGGGCATCTCAAGCTGGGGTATGGCACTGCTGCCTTCTGCCCACCACCAGTGCTGTCCCTGTTCAGTGCCTTCAGAACCCACCCTCAAAGGGGTTGTGTAGCTTCTCTTCCTGGAGGCCTGAGCACCTCAGGGGGTCTCAGACTCACTGTCCTAACAGGAGAAATTAAATGTGGGGTTGAGGGACCCATGAGGTGCCCAGCTCTGGGTAGGTGTTGTGGTGAACCTGCTCTGAGCTGCCTGCACTGGGGGAATTGCCTCTGTCCCAGGGGAGCACACAGTGTGGTGTGCTGGGACAGCAGCTGTGCCTGAAGTTTGTCCTGATAAACCAGAACTGTAGGGAAATAGTGCTGGCCAAACATCTGCAGCACAGCTATGTGCTAGAGAGGGCTGGGAACCTGGCAAGCTAGGAAATTGAAAGTATTAGGAGGGAAATATTTTTTATTATTTTGACTGGACATAAACCAGGAAAGAGGGTTGGTTGCTACAGCTTTCCTGGTTAGCTTCCCAGCAGAAACTTCTGAGGATTTTTTTGGTCCTGCTGCTCTGGATGTGGATTTGGATGGGTATGAGCCACGAAAATCAGCTGTGACAAAGGAGAGATCTTTAGGATGTTCAAATGTCCAGCATAGGAGCTAGGAATAAATGTTTGCAAGATGATATATGTATTTGTGTGAAATGAGTGGTAGTGTTTAATAATTCTAGAGTGATGTGGGCTTTGGAATTCATTTTTTGGTAATAAATGGAGAGGATTTATTGAGCGGACAGAAGTTCAAAGTGATATCTTTTCAAATACTCTTTGATCAGCCAACTCTATTCCTTCTTCTTCTAGAAAGGAAAGAAACAAAAGACAAGGCTTGGATTGCTGAGTCAGATGGTGAATTTAAATTTTGCTTTCTGTCTCCAAATAAAAATGAACAGATTTTTTAGGGGCAGGTATGTGGTGGAAACAAATGTGCTGCTGCTCTGTAGGGGAAGGAGGTTACTGAGGGCACCTTTGGGTGCTGGGGAGTCTGGAAGGGTGTTGTTTTTTGGGGCAGCTGGTAGAGTGAGGTATGGAAAACTGCTGGGATAGTTAGGAAGGATGGATGGATAAACATCTCAGTTTTGAAAGGCTGTGGTGTGTGCAGGCAGCGCTGAGACGTGTGTCGTGGCAGATTGCAATGTAAAGGTAAGGGATGGGAATACTTGAGTAGGGTAATTTCTTCATGAGAAAAAGAGCTGTTGGAGAGCAGCTTGGTGTGAGAAACAGTCTTGCCATTGTTAGCAAAAGGGTAAAAACCTCTGATTTTACCAGAATAGCACMAGGTGCAAAAGAGCCAGGGAGCAGTCACCTCCATGGTAGCTGCTGTCCTGCTGGGGGGCAAACTCCATCTCATCCCCACAGCTTTCCAGGGCTTGAATAACATCTCAGCTATTTGACTTTGAAGGGCTGGAGAGAACTACAGCATTAATGGCTTCAAGATGTTCAAATGTGGTATTAACAGGCTGCCTGCCTGAGACTAACTTCAGCAGCTCCTGGGTGCAAAGGTTCAGATCCTATGGGAATTGCTGGGTCATGGTTTTGATGCTGCAGGGTCCCCCCACTCAGGAGTTTTTCCCTGCAGAGCAGATCTGGGAGGAGGAGGATGAGAATGTAGAGCTCACTCCATCCATCCTCCTGAAGCCTGGGAGGAAATCTGTTCCCTGCTGTGTGAGCAGCCTTGCAGATAGCCAGGATTTAATGCCAAACATTCTGGAATGCCCGGCTCTGGGGAAAGTGTTCTTTGCAGTGAGAAGAGCAGGCTGGGAATAGTGTTGGAAGAGTCAGTGGACCCCAGTTTCCTTAAAGAAAAGACTTTTCATTTGCAGACAGATTTCTGCTTTGACCTGTCTATTAGAGATGATTTTCAAAGTGTTTTTCTTAATGCAGGTAATATCTCTAGAGAAGTTTTACAGGAATGATGAGCTCTGCTGTGTGAGGAAAGGCTCCCATTTATTTGTATTCTTCCACTAAGCCTACAAAAAAATCCATATTTGGTGCCTCAAAAAGGTACATCTGCCCAGGGACTGGCTGGCTGGAGGCACTGGTGTCAAAGCACACCAGCATAATCCTCTGAAATGAGGGAACTCCAGTGTTTCCAGGGCTAACTAAAAGAAATGCCTTTATTGTGTATCCCAGAGTGAGGAAGATGTAAACCCTTGTCACGTTTTTGTGCCTCAGCAGAGCAGTTTGACTTGCTGAGGGTCTCTGTGCATGTCAGCATTTCACTACTGTATTTTGAAATTTCATTTTCCCCGCATTTTGGAGATTATCAGCCAAGATAAACATTTCCCAAGAAACCCCTCCACAAACACTACTGCAATACTCATTTCTAGTGATTTATTTCTCTCAGGGATTTGCAGACAGTAAAGACAATTGACAGTCAGAGTTCCAGAAAGAAGCTGGGGGGAAATACAGCCCAATGAAAAGATAATGGATCTCTGGGCTCTTGCAAGCACGTGTGTGGGTGTTGCAGATTTTATTCCAGCATGTTGTAGACAAGTTGGAGGGTGGATTACAAGATGCTATTTTCAGAAAATAGGACAACCTGCCAAAACAGAGCTTTTTTTTTGCCTGTTTTTCACTAGATCCTGCTAAAGGAATGGAGAAACACTAACCCTCATTGAGAATTTTTGGAGGCAGAACTTTATCTGCTATTTATTAATCCACACACTAATCAGAGCCCATGAGGGGAAATCTATGCTGGTTCATCAATAACATTTGAGCACATTCTTGTGTTAATTGTGTGTTCTGTTGGCTTCAAGTCTAAGCCCCATGTGCATTGTTGAAGGGAGTGAATCAGACAATATTAGATCACTCACCCTTCTGCTGGTGGAGTGAGACAGGTCTTTGGGGAAGTTGGCTCTGATAATTTTCATGCTCAAGGCTCATCAAGGGAATTAAGCTGCTCAAAAAAAAATGGAGGGCTATGAGTAAAAGAAAGCTGTGCCTTCAATATTGTACTGAGGAAGATCAGGAAGAAAAGGGAACTTCACGTTCACATGGAGAGAGCACAACTTTTGCTCCCCCATGCACACATAACAGCTGTAGCTTTGTTCAATGTGTCTGGCTTCATGTATTCTTTTCAGAGCAAGGGTAATTAGCATCTGAAAATGTAACTGCTCTTCGCTGCTGTGGAACAATGTAAAAATCCCCTTTTTCACTGTAAAACATTCCTGCCCTCCTTTGATCTTGTCAAGCTAGACAATACAGCTGTCTTGTCATCATATTTCCCACGGCAATGGAAAGTTTGCCAAGTGGTGGAAGAAGCCTCAGAAGCCCTTAATTACTGTGACTTCATCAGGGAAACTTGACTGCCTTTGGTGGACTTCAGACTGAAGTGAATCTGGGGGAATTTGGCCCTGGATGGCTTGGGCATGGCAGCTGCTGTTAATAAAAGGATGGTGCTGGTAACAATGGGCAGCAAGGATGACCCCAGTGCAGCTCTGCTGAGTGTGGGATGCAAGGTCACATTCCAAAGTCAGGAGCTTTATTTCTGAATTAATAGCAATATTCAGTGCAGTACAAGGCAAAAAAGAAACCCTGGAGGAGCTTACAGGGGGAAAGGTTTCCCTAATTAAGTAAATTCATTACTGCTCTGTTCCTTATTTGCATTGCCCATTAATCAGTGAAAATCGTTCCTGTTAATGCAGCCTAACAAGTGTTAACAAAGTGCAAAGGGTGTGATTGCAAAGGGTCACTCCTGGGGCTCCTGATTTTATTTAGCAAATGGAGAGTCAAAGGTGGAATGGAAGGGTGGTGCTGGAAATTGGAAAAGCAGCAGAAGGAGGACACTGGCCAAGGGTGACTTGAAGGAAAAGGTGGGGTGTAAACAAAGAGAGATAAGAGAAGATGAGAGAAGAGTAAGTCAGAGGAAGTAAGAGACAGAACAGGTAGAATTGTATCAAAAGTGAGAGGTGGAGGCAATTAATGTTTTGTGAGTCATCACCAAGCCATCCTGCCCCCAGAAAGGCTGACTCAGCAACATCACTGGGGAAAAAATCAGAGCTTTCTCTTGGAGATGCCATTCCAGATCAAAAAGGCTTTGATTAGTGAAACTGGATTTTCTGTCAGTGATCCTCCCCTGCCTTAAAAAAACTTTTCAGATGTATCATGTACAGTCAGCATCCACCCTAAGCACCGCAGGGCTTGGCTCCCTCACTTCTCTTGCCTGTCACAGCTCCTCTTCCCAGGTCTGAATCATGGTCTATTTTGGGGCCCTTTGCACAACAGAGATCTCTGCTGTTTTCACAGAGGTGAGGTGGCCACAAGAGGCACCAATTACTGCACATCCTCTTAGAGACCAAGGAAATCTAAAAGGAAAAGCAAGTGAATAAAAATAACTTGATGGAGGAAGCTTTCTGTGATCTTGTATCCCTGACAGGTGCCTGGCCACAAAAGCACTGCTGGGAAGGTACAAGTGGGGTGTTAATATATGAACATTTTTTTCTGGCTTATGATTCAGAACTAAGATGCAGTCAGGAAAATAGAGAATAGAAAATGAAAATGGTCTCAGTTGCTTTACCATGTTCTGTAAAGGCTGGTGGTTGTTGATGATGAGACTGGGCTGTGTTGACAGTGGACAGTCAGAGGGACAGGGTTAGGCAGCAACTCCAAGTCTGAATCTTGGTAGAAATATTCCCTAAGTTATTTCCTCTTTGGTATGCACAGGACTTTGAGCTGCTACTTGCAGCACCATGTCTGTGTTTCAGGGCTCCTGGGGAGGGGAAGAAAACTCTGCTATAAAGCCAGAGAAGTCAGGAAACTGATCATTGGCATTAGGATCTCTCTCATATGTTCAGATTTCATCAGGCTTTGCTGGCTTTACACTGGGAAGGAGATTCAGCCACTACTCATCTCTGCAATCTGGGCAGACTTGGTTTTGTTTTCATCCCACCACTACTACAATGACAGGGAATAAAACCTCTGAGGCAAATAACTGGTGTTATTCATCAACCACTGATGAAAAGGTTCTGCCTACACGTTTGGGTACATTTAATCAGGACCAGCAAAAGCAAAAAGTCATCCAATCCTCCAATGACCATTAATCCATCTTGTGATTTCTGCTGTGGGTACTTTGTTTTCATCTGGGGAATTAACTTTTTATTTAGCCAAATATAGTTATGGCTGCTGCTCCCATTGGCTTGCTGTTGCACGCATTAATTGCCCTTGAGCAGAGGAATGTCTCCCAGAAGGCCTAGTCCTTTCTCAGCACCAGATCATCAGTTCTTTAATTGCTGCTGGCTTCGTCCTCTTCACTCAGCCTGTGCAGGGCAGAACAATGTGATCCCTCACTGGGCTCCATGTCCCCACTGTGAATCTGAGCCATGCAACAGGACCTGCCCAAATGACTCCTCCATGGATTCTCTTTCTTTTTCTTTAGAATTATTACAGGAAGAAGTCTGTCACAGGAGCTTCCAGACAGAACTGTAAATCTATTAGCTCAGTCACTGATAAACAGTCATGAGTAGGAAGTTAGGGCTTAGGTTGTTTAAACCAGGGCATGCTGACTTTTTCTTTGATCCAAGTTGTGTATTTCTGCGGCAGCTTGATTTTAGAAGCCTTTAAAGTAGAAGCACTGTGTGGCTTGTAGCCCTATGGGCTAACAGCCACAGGTAGCTCTGCAGCAGACAATTTTATGCAAGGAATTTGTGAACATCCAAACACGGGTATCCCATGGGCTTAGTCCTGAGGATAAGACTCCGTTTTCTGCTGCCTGGACTGTAAGAATCTGAGAATCAAATTGTTTCTCATGTTATCCTTTTTCAGTTGTTGCCATGGCAAAACCCCAGAGAGGATGGGGAGGGTTGTACCAAACCACTGGAACATAAACTTTTCTCTGAGATTGATTAAAAGATGTGTTCATGTGCTCAGCCTCACCTTGGCACTCGCAGGGCTCTGCCCACAGCTGCCAGTTATTCCCAGGGATCAATGTGCATCAGGAACGAGACAGAGCAAATGCATTCATCTTTATTCAGATAACAGTTCCCATTCTCTGTGCTTCACCTGCTGCTCTATGGGATGTTTTCCAGGTTGCATCAAGTGAATTTTGAGGCTCCCACTTGTGAAGGCAAGCGCCGGGAGACGCTCGCCTTGATCGGGGACTTCTCCTCCTCGGCGGAGTTCTTCGTCACCATCGCGGTCTTCGCCTTCCTCTACTCGCTGGCTGCCACTGTGGTTTACATCTTCTTCCAGAACAAGTACCGTGAGAACAACAGAGGGCCTTTAATTGTAAGTGTTTGCAGCATTTCCAGTGTTTTCAGGTGTAGCCTCCGCCTCTTGCTTTTTCGGTTGCTGAGGTTTTGGCATGGTCTGGGAAATCCAGGTGTCATGCTGCCCAAAGCATCTCTGCATTCACCTGCTTTTTTGTCTTAATGGTGATGTAATGTTTTAACATCAAAGGTAGTAGAGGCTCTATGCAGGAGGAGTTTAGTCCTGTACGTACTTGTGAAATTCTGTGCTTCTCTTCCAATTCCCACAGTGATGATGATCACACAAATAATGAACATGTAGTTAAGTCGTAGCAGGATTGGGATCTCAGCCCTATGATAGCAGAGCTTCATCGGTGGGGAAAAAAGGAAAGAGGAGAACATCAGAGATTGGGTCTGTTGGGCTTCATGGTGGAAGTTTCCAGCAGCTTCTCACAGAAGCCACCCCTGTGGTCCTCTCCTGCTACCAAAAACCAGGCTGTGCCAAACCAACACATTGGGACCTTTCCTATCCTAGAAAATGGTGTGGAAATGTAAGGAAATCCTCACAGAGGAGACAAAAACCAAGCAAAATAAAAGGGCCTCCTTTATTTATTTAAAGAGTAAATAAATAAAGTGCCTTGCTTCTTCTTGGTATCAAGTGAGATCTCATTTCTAACTGTCTCATCAAAGGATTTGTTACAGAATTCTTCCATCTTATTTTCTTGCGGAAAATATTCTTACTTTTGACCAACCTCATTATCCTCTGTAGTAACAGAAAAAGGAAAGAGAACCAATGGTATTAATATGTCACATCATGATGTGGCCACTTGCCTTTGTCCAGGACTTTCCTGAAACAGCTGCTGCAGTCGTGTCTGTCACAGGATGCATGGCACAATCTGCTACAGCATTAACATCACATTGACTTAATTTGTTCTGTGTAATGGATTGTAATTGAATCTACAGGTTAAATTAACCAGTGTCTGTCACCAAGCCTCTGTTTGCAATTTCACAGTATTTAAACCAAGGCTATATGACCTTATTTTTTCAGAGTATAAAGATGCTTTTGAGTTTGTCCCACAGCAAAAGCAGCTCCTGCTGGTGAGTGGTTTTGGGAGTGGCTGAGGGTTGTGGTCAGGTTATGCCTGACAGGAGGAAAGTCCCATCTTCCCCAGCCAAATGCTCTGCAAATCCTGTGCACTGCAAGCTCCGTTTTATTTGGTATTTTTAGAAAATAAAGAACCTTTTTTGCCTGGAGCACATCCTTGCTGGCGTCCCTGGACACTGTCCAGTGCAATGATTGCAGCACCACAGCCTGGCTGAGGACAGGTGTGAGTCCCTCTGTGCAGTGGAGTTGTGGAAAAAATGCAGAGCCCAGCCAGAGAAAGGGCTGGCAGCTGTAGCCAGTGGTCAAGRAAAAAGAAAACTTGGAGTGCAAAGCAGCTTCTCAGGGCTGCAGTGCTCACCTAAGGGATGTCACATGCTCTGTGCAGGAGGCAGGCAGTGTATCCTCCAGCTCCAGGCAGATGCTGCTCTGAGCTGACGTGTATCAGATCAGATGTGTGAGTGTGTCTCATCCCTGAGATTGTTCCTTCCAAAGAAAAGTGCTGCAGAAATCTCTGGTGCAGCACTTGTTGGTGCAGGAGGCAGGGCAGCCCTTGTTCTGTTTCATCACCCAGCAGGATCAGTGCATCAGGCCCCTTGTCCAGACTACCAGTTTTTCTCTCTTTGTGAAGAGTTTGAAGGTGATAGTTTGATCAATCCTGCAGTGCCTGATCACAATTTCATGGTTAAAACCATTCCTGTTTTAAGCCTTGTACTTCCTCTTGGCTTCATATTTTCTCAGTCTGGGATGACATCTGCCTTTAAGCAGCACTCTCTCAGAGCTGCCTTTTTCTCCTGACAAATTTTCAGGATTTGAAAAATGAGTATGACAGGAGAAGTCGAGAGASGAAAAAACCCCTTTCACTTGAAATTTTATAGTATTTTTCAAAAGGCCCCTGCACAGGCAGTCACCATCAATGCATTACCAAATTGCAGAAGCCTGACTGGGTGCAGAAGATATGATTATAAGGAATTTAATGAACATTAAGTCACGAGAAACTTGCAGGGAAAATTTCAGTCACAAATGTTTCAARTTTACTTTGTTTATACAGATACAGGGAAATGAACTGCATGTGCTGAGATCTCAGCAAAGCATCACTTTAACTGTGGAAAAATATTTTAGCATTCAGTGTGGAGTGAGGCATGATAGCAAGGAAATATTTCCAGTGGGAGAAGCAGATAACTGCTCCCTGCCTGTTTGGATGGCAGGGGTGTGTTTATTCACTATGCAGTAAACCATTTCTGTTGCTAATGGTGCCTGTCAGGTTTTGGGGATAAAAGTCTTTCTTTTGGTCACACAGGGCCCTGCTTGTGTTACTCATCCATTCCCACAGGGAATGATGAGTCCTTGCACTCTMCAGCCTCTGCTTCCCTTGCTGGCTCCCTGAGGGGTTCATACAGATGGGTGAACCTAAGAGAGGACCTTGGATTCCCAGTTTCTGAAGGAACAAGGAGAGGTTACCAGGGATTCAGTTCCTCATAGAAACATGCTGTGTGTTWCTGAGCTCTGCAAACCACAGCTGTGATTTTCATTCCACTGTGAACTCCCACATGGTGCACACGTGCAGTGAGGAGCTCTGGGGTCTCACCTTGATGGGTACAACAAGGGCAAGGCAGCTTCTCAAGYGACTGATTAGTGCTCAAGAGCCAGAAACTTAAAAGAAATTAATTGGAGGTGGTGACTTAGATTATAAAGAATGCCACGTACAAAATGCCACCAGTTTTCAGTACATCCCCATCTCTCAGACCAAACCAACCTAAGCTGGCTTCCCCTTGTTTAACACCACATACCTGGGCAGGCACTGCTGGTTTGTGGTGAGAGCAGAGATGAGCTGCACCGTGGGGCTGCCAGCCCAGGCCCTGTGTTGATGCTCTGCTTCAGGTCTGTACATTTGGAGCTTCTTGCAAGCAGAGAGTAACCAACCCAGCTGTGCTGAAATTGTAGGGGATCAGGCATAGGATGCTTCCATATGTCTCTCAGAAAAGAAAGAACAGTCACAGTTAATGTGTATCAGTCCCCATCACTYGGGCTTCTTGTTTTTTCCTGTGGTTTCTTTACCCCATATATGTTCCATTTAAAATCCACATGCTGACAACCCTAAGTGCCTTCAGGTTTGTCTCTGGGAAGTTATAGCTTGGCCATGAGGAACCACATGCATTCATGTATAAATGTAAATCACTTTATTAATATTCCAGTCAATTAATATAAAAACATACAATTATTCAGCCAAGAAAGGTGACTGACATAGCCCTGAAAAAGAGATATTTCATTTTTATAGTGATTACTTGCTAATCTCATTCTTATGGTGCATAAAGATGCTTATATCTTAAGAAGATGAGATCTTTCCTTTGCATCTGGAGTCCCATGAATAATCACATTATGCAGAAAGTCATTTGGTTCCTTACATATGTTGCAGATTGAATGGGTTAAGTACACCCAGGTCTGCTCTTTGGACACCTCTTTGATTAAATGTTGTACTTCCTCACCAGTGTCCAGTTGTCTGAAAAACAGACAGGACAAAAATAAAGAGCCATCTATAAAAAAAGACTGAATCCTTTAAAGTTGAAAAATGAAATTAGGAAGAACCTGAGTATTTCTCTGCATTTCAAAGAGCTGTTTCAGCCTGCTCTTGTCATCTCCTTTTAAAGCACGAGCCAGGGTGACCTTGCTCTACATGCTGGTGCCTCCCAAAAGGCTCTGCACTTCCCTGTGAAGCAAGCTTGCAAGGCCTTACACTATTGCAAGAAGCATGTCATTCTTTCAGAGCTTCATTCGGCAGAAAATCTGGGGTGGGACCTGGTTCAAACCAAAAAAGAGCTAAAATGCCACCGTGGGAAGGCGTTTGCTGCCTGCGGCAATCTGCTGCTGGCCGCTTGCCCGGCTGGGACCGGGGCTCTGCCTCTTGCTGGGGTACTTCTTCAATTTCAGGGTGGTTGTGACTGTGAAAGCAAATCCTCTGAGTGGTTTGCCTCTGCTGGGTAAAGAAATCTCCCTCTGTTGCTGCGTGGCTGGCCATGAAGCCTGTTGGCAGTGCTAGACAGGCTCTGACTAGGAGGGTTCGTGGACCTCAGCGTTTGAGGAGCTGCTCCTTTGGAGGCTGTGAATCTGTGACAGGGTTTTCACAAATGGAAAGGTTTTGGAGCATGAGCCCTGCAYGGAAGTCAGTTACGAGGCAGCAGCTGCGGCTCTGTGAGGCAGGAGGGATGCCAGGAGCGCTCTGGCCAGGCCAGAGCTGAGGCTTTGCCTGTTTGCAGCCATGACAGCCCGAGCCCATCCTGGCAGACTTGGCTGGGAGGGARAGCAGGGCACAGAGTGCACGCAGGGACATGTGTGTCACAGCCTTCAGGGCTGACAAAGCCACTGACCAGCTTGGAGCAGATGAAGCAYGTCCCCTTTCTGAGTGAGGCTCTTGGCTGGGTGAGGTCGTGCCAGACACTGGGCAATCCAAAACTGTGCTCAGGAGGCTTAAGTGACTGTAAGTGACTGGYCCTTTCAAAGAGGGGCATTTTCCAAAACCCAGTGAGTAGCTTGATAGCAAGGAGAAATATTTCCGTTGTTATAAAAAGAAAACGCATTCACAGTTCTATTCTAAAATGTGTAATATATAAAATTGTTCCAAGTAGACATTTTTGACAAACTCAGTAATAACAAGCTTCAACTTGAAAAAGGCAGCAAGAATTTTTTTTTTCTTTTTGCACATGCTTCAGGATCTTAAAAAGTCCCTCCTTGTATATTCGGAGTATTTTAAATTTCAGTTTTTGCCTTGCTTTACATGTTCGYGTTTTCCTTCTTTCCCAAAGGCATCTGTAGGCAGAGCAAAGTATCTCAGATGAGATCTGAGAGAGAAACTTGGTAATTAGGAGTGTAGTGTAATCGTACAACAATACACACTCAAGAGATCTGGACATCATTTTAAGAATGCAACTACAAAAAATTATTTTGTTCCAAAGGAAAAAGAGGCTCACTCATGCTATAGGGATATTAAACATTGAAATGCAAGATTTGTTTTAGTATGTTTTAGTATGCAGGCACTCTGGCCTTAATTACCAAGGAGAAATTCCCCAGATAGACATTAAGCCACAGAACAGCTTAGCTTGAAATTCACTTTTATTTTCAGCATGTCATTATCTTGTAACTCTGTTCCACCCAGAGCTGTGAAAATGTTCAGCCAGGAATGCAAACCCACTTGAAAACAGGAGAGGTTCAGGTTCCAGCCAAAGCTGAAGGTTCTCAAAGATTCAACACAAATAGGAAGAYGCAAGTTCACCCTAGGCGTACAATCATACATTTTGCTCCTTGCATTGTACAGAGGAGGCAGAAAAAGCCATGTAGCCCTGATGAGAGCACCTACTGAAAAAATCCCAGTGTTCCATTRGCCTTTCAGTCCTCTCTCCTTGGCCAGCTGTTGGCCAGGCTGCATGGTTTCCTCTCTGAGTCCCACTGTGCCATCTTTCACTTCTGGTTCAGTGCGTTTCTTATACCCAGCCAGACTTTACAGTTTTTGGGAGCTCCTCTATACAAGAACTGATCCTGATATCCCAGCAGCAAGAACCCCAAGGCTCTGACCTGCTCTGAAATAGGGGARTTTGTAGCACAGGGCGCAGGTTTTMGACTTTGTGAACACCCTGGCTCAGGGGAGCAGAGGAAGTCAGGAGAAGGCTGGAGCATGGGGTGTGATGGGAAACACAAGACCTGAGAAATAAAATGAAATACTTAATGCCTTTAGGGCCATCCCCTCAGCTGCACTGTGCCATGGGATGACCTGGAAGGACTTACAGGCCAGGACATGGGCTATACCACCAGTCAGACTGAGGGGCTCATGCAGATGCAGTAATTTGTGCAATAAGCCTCTCCAACATGGGCCTGTAAGCTCAACAGCAGGTCTGTACGCCTGCTGCTGTCACCTGCTTCAAGAACTTTGCTTGCTTTTAAAATTTCTCTCTTTTTAGCAAGTTTGATCTCCTGTGTTGCATTAGTTTTAGTCAGTTTGTCTCTGTTTGTATCAAATTTCTACCTGCTGTTRTGCATTTCTTTAATTGACACTGCCAGTGCACTGATTACAGAGCTGGGTTTAGTTTCCTTCAATTGTGATGGCACTGGGAGAGGGTTGCTTGGCATTTGGAAAATACATTCCCCAAAACTTTGCTGTGTCCCCATCTCTTGTGTCAGTCCAAAACAGCATGGGGGCTTGGCATCTGGGTTGATAGCATGTCAAACCTCACAGCAAATAAAGAGCATCTCCCATCATCATCCACAGCTCAGCAGACATCTTGTGTTTCTACCAGCTGGAATTTTTAGGGAACATTTGCAATTGAACCATTGCCTCTAGGAATCTCTTTCTCATTCACTGCTAAGACATATGAGATCCAGTAATTTCTTTTGCTGGAAATCTCCTTGAGAAGAAGAATTACTCTGGGCTATATGCCTCGGSCCACACGGAGTGTCTTTGGGTGCTAAGGGAGTTGTCAGCTCCTGGGCTTCACGCTCTTCAAGAGAGCCCATTTGGGCAGCAGGAAGGAGGTCAGAGGAACTCAGAGCCCAGTGGCAGACACAGGCCTGCAGAAAGCAAATTGCTGAAAGAGAAGGATGTATCCTTTGGGAAAGCATCCAAGCACAGTTAAYTTAATCCCATCTGCGTCAGCAGAGACATCCTTTGTTCGAGGCTCCCTTTATTGACTGGTGCCTCGTCCGTCGTGCGGCTCACACCCTGCACCCCTGGGGTGCCACGGAGAGCTCCTTCCCCAAATGTCAGCTGCGCTTGTGCATGAGAATGGTGTTTCCTAGGGATTGCTTATTTCTTTGAGAAGCAACCTGAAACGCTGGGTCCTTAATGAGTGTTTTCCCTTCCTTCCATGCACACCTTTATTTTGCAAGGGGGAAGGGGAAGCAGCCCCATGGGAGGTGGGATATCAAGACGCAGCGATGCAGTTAGTGGTATGTTAGACTTTGGCACCTCTGCCATCTGTTGTGGGCTGACAGATGGGATGAAATATGACAGCAGAAAGGCTCTTCTGTTTTAGCAAGACACAAGAAAGCTTGAAAAATCACACCTCCTCCCTCCTTTCCCCCCAAACCCACACAACAACAGTGTCACTTGGCCACTTGTTCTGGCTAAGACAAGGAGAAGTTTATGCCTGTGCATGCTCCCGAGAGTCTTTCAAGGGGAAAGTGAGCAGAGTGGATCAGAGCAGAGCTGCTGGAACCTGGAGGGACCACCCCACCTTCTCCCATCTTTTCATGGGGAATTAGGAAACAGTGCTTTACCMGGCCAGGGAGGAGTCTCTGCTTGGCAAGTCTTGCTGTTTACTTGCTCACTCGTGGTAATTAGTGGCTGCATGGCTTATGCAGCAGGGACATTTGGCCTTACCTGTGGCTGGTGAGAAAACTCCTCATCTGGTACCTGAGGATTAGCCAATTTCAGGTTTTCCCTAAGACAGAAACACTTCCTATTGGAAACCCACCCTGACTGTCTGTAGGAGTACCCAGGGCAAGACCCAGCTCTCAGGAGGGCCCAGCTTCTTTACAGGCATGTGTATTTTGTAATTCATCCCAATGCATCAGCCTGGTGCTGTGAACAGCCACACTTTCAAGGCAGCTCAGTATCCTGGGTACCAGCCACATGTTTATGGGAATCTTGCCTCAAGGCCAAAGGTGCGAATGTCAGCCCAGGGGCTCTGCCCCATTAGGAGTGTCAAGCACTTCTGAAAATTAGCTCTGTGCCTGATGACAGCAACACAACCTTCCACTAAGTAACAAGCTCTTGGTATKTCCCTCCTCTGACACAAGCTTTCCGTTTTCTGGTGATTTTTAATATTTTTTCCTTTCCAATGGACACACCAGTATAATGCTTCTAACTAATTTGTCTTTTAGGATTTCATTGTGACAGTGGTCTTCTCATTCTTGTGGCTAGTGAGCTCATCTGCTTGGGCTAAAGGACTGTCAGATGTAAAGGTTGCAACTGACCCTGATGAAGTGCTGCTGCTGATGTCTGCCTGCAAACAGCAGTCCAACAAATGCTTGCCTGTTCGCAGCCCTGTTATGTCAAGCCTCAACACTTCGGTTGTAAGTGACTTTTACTGCTGCTGTTCACCCTTACCTTGCAGTGTATTTCCATCTTTTAGCCATGTATTGACCTAAATTGACTGGTGTAAACCAGTTAGCTGGCATGATTTAATTGGAAGTGCAGTCTTGCTGCAGGGAAAGGCAGGCTGTGACTCACAGCAGCTCTGCCACGGAGCAGCAGCAGGATGAGTGTGCAGGGCTGGGATGGGGAAAAGGCAGAGTGGCTGTCCAGGTGCATTGGGTGCCCCTCTGCTTTTAACTTGCTCACTGCAACTCTTTTGCAAAGGGGTCTGTGCGCTCCTTTAGAAGGAAATGTTTGTGCCRTACAGATTCTTCTAAAAATCCTCCAAAAAAACCAACATAAAATTGGACTTCAGCACATTAAAAAAAAACCAAACACAAAAAAATCCCTCTAGGCCACCTGACCAATTAAGAGCTCTGTTTTTAATTAGTTTCTTTCAATTTTATCTTTCCACAACTTCTTTAAACTAGATTATGTTTTCAAGCAAAAAAATTTTTTGCTCTAAAAACTTGACCTTTATTTTGAAAACAAGAAGCAAAGCAGACACCTTGTGAGCTACAACTAAGGGAAATGAATTTGAGAATTTGCTCCAAAGCTGAGAAAATTTTCCAGTGGGTTTTGGAAGAATCAGAGAATCATTTCGGTTGGAAAAGATCTCTAAGCTTATGGTGTCCAACCACAAAGATCTCTAAGATTATGGAGTCCAACCACAAAGATCTCTAAGATTATGGAGTCCAACCACAAAGATCTCTAAGATTATGGTGTCCAACCACAAAGATCTCTAAGATTATGGAGTCCAACCACTAAGCCAGCACTGTCAAGTCCAGCACTAAACCATATCCCACGTGCCACATCTACACTTACCCCACAGATGGTGACCCCCTCTTCCCTGGGCAGCCTGTTCCACTGCTTGACAATAGTTTCAGTGAAGAGGTTTTTCCTAATAACCAATCTGAGCCTCCTCTTGCACAGCTTGAGGCCATTTCCTCTTGTCCTTGGGACAGAGGGGTTGGGAGCAGCTTTGCCTTCCTCTGGGACCTAATGTTATAGTGGGGRCCATAACATTAGGTTGAGCTGTGAGTCTGTGGCTGCTGGTGACAAGCTCCTCTTCTTCCCACCCAGGTTTTTGGCTACTTGAACTTTATCCTCTGGGCAGGCAACATTTGGTTTGTGTTTAAGGAGACGGGCTGGCATTCCTCGGGCCAGCGGCACCCGGCGGACACCATGGAGAAGCAGCCCGGGGGCTACAACCAAGGTGGCTACAACCAAGACAGCTATGGGCCAGCTGGTGGCTACAACCAGCCAGGCTCCTATGGCCAGGTGGGTGAATATGGCCAGTCCCAGAGCTATGGGCAGAGCGGGCCAACCTCCTTCTCTAATCAAATTTAGAGTTCACGGAGCGCAAGCTCTTGCATCCCTCGCAAGTAGAGAGTTTAACAGGTCTCAAGTTTCAGTGGCACCATATTTTTAAGGGTTCTACATAAATTCATACTACAACACAGTGTTTAATGTCCATTGAAGGTCTAAGCCCACCTCCTTTGGCAGATGGGAGGTGGCCAGGGGGCTGGAGTTGGCCTTTCTTTCCCTGACTAGCCAGACACAGGGGATGTGCTCCTCGCCGGTGACCTGGAGTTGCTGTTGTAGTAGGTACTGTAGAGATAACTTTATGGTAGTTTTGTATGTGTTAAGATGGTAGAAGCTTTTTGTAGCCTCAAGTCTGTAGTATTTAATATGCATAATATAATTGAATTTCCTTCKGCA
Source organism: Cardinalis cardinalis (assembly GCA_014549065.1). NCBI lineage: Eukaryota > Metazoa > Chordata > Aves > Passeriformes > Cardinalidae > Cardinalis > Cardinalis cardinalis. The sequence continues at coordinate 4,176,056 of JACDOX010000045.1, read as the reverse complement.
TTTTGGTGAAAAACGGAAGTGTTTTACTATGATTTCTACAGATTATTCTGTATATCCATGCATGTAACATTGCACCTAAATTTTCAGAACTGCCTGTCTGTGACTCTTCAGAGAGTTTGTTTTGGTTATACCTTTTTGTTTCAGAAGATTTKACTATTATTTCAGTTAAATGAGTCATCCATCCGTAATTTAGTGCATGGATAAGCAGTTTCATACTACCAAATGTCTGGACTGTGTAAATGGAACTTCTCGACTTCTGCCACTACATTTTGTTAAATGTCTGTTTAAAAGAAGTATGCATCTTTTATATATTTTGCAGAGTTGAATATATGGCTTACCCAAGTTCTGAATGCTTTGTAACTAAACTGTTTTTCCTTGAAATGGCATTCAGTAGTATATATGGTACCTGACCAATGTTTATTCCATTTAACTCAGCTAAGTATTCCTTCTATAAATCACTATTTCTATGGATGTTTTGTGAATCTTTTAACGTGAGCTGTGGAGAATAAGGACCAAGTAACTGTGTTATATGTTTACAAAGGTATTTATTTAACTAAGATAACAGAGGTGCAGATATCAGTACACAAAATCATGTGGAAACGCCCTGTTGCTTGATACAGCAACATGAAAACCGCACGTATTGTGACCTTACAAAGCATAAATATTCCTTTATGCCCTTTGATGAGAAGAAAACCYTTCTGTCCGTGCTGTTTCAAAGATTGTTAGATATCCCTCTGTTAGATTGCTGCTCTGAGCGCTAGCTTGGTGCTAATGGAGAATGTAACTGGATTGACCAAATAACCCAGGCTCAGAGGAACTCGTCCTGAAAGAGCCAGAGCCAGCCTTGTAGCCTGTTTGGATTCTTCCCTGGGAAATTCAGCCCTCCCTCACTACAGCATATGGGATGCATTGACACAAATGAAAGCCTGAAGCACAATGTACTAATCAAAACTGATCATCTGCATTTCTAGATCAAAGTGTATCAGTATATAATCTTATTGTATGAGCTGTAATGTTGAAAGCATCTTAGCTTAAAACAGCTTAGTCTCTTCTATGATTGTTGTAACCAATTTATGGCTACTCAGTGGATGAATCTATATTGTGATATCTATTTGATCCTAATAAAGTTATTGCATACAATGCATGTTTTCAGAGTATGTTAATATTGAAATGTCACTGCCAAATAACGAAGATAACTATTAAAGAAAAATAACTATTCCTATGCCTGACCTTATTGGTCATATTCTTACTGTTTTCCAACACTTTTATGGGGATTGTGTTAATGTACAGTGGAGTACGACACTTCTGCAGACACCTGTCATTAAAGGTCAGCATGACGAGTTTTTTAAAAAAATTAAAAGTGTGCAGTTTAATACCTGCCTGCCTCTTTACCTCTCTTTCCACTGTCAGTAGGACTAGCCCAGTACTGTGCTAAACATCCCAGTTCTGAGAATTGCTGGAAAGCTATGTGTGAGTTGTAGAGAAAACAAACTGGACTATCTAAATGTTCTYCTATTCCAAATGAGGGCAAAATACAATTTTCTGGGTTAACGAAAAATGTTATTTTGGCTCTTGGTTAATGTGTTTGGGGTTTTTTGATTTATGTGATTTTTTTGGGTTTTGGGGTTGGTTGTTTGGAAGAGGTRGGTTTTTTGGTTGGTTTGTTTTCTTCTTTTAAGTTTGGAAAAACATTAGACATTGGCAAGTCAGGAGAAAGTGAAATCTGTGTGTGTGGCAAGGGGTGTGATGGGATATGTGATCTTCATACCCTCTCCCACATGTTCCTGCTTCTACTCTTTTTTTTTTTGTTGTTATTGTTGTTTTTTAAATTCCCTCTCTATTAGTTGATGAGAAATATCCCAAACTGAGCTCCCATATCTAAGCTTCTCCACTAGAAATAGATTTTGTGTCAGCTAGCTTTCTCTTCATGAACTGTTCCACCCAAATCAGCAGGCTCCCATTCCTAAACCTTTCTATCCAAAGCTGAAGGATGGAAGTGAGTTTTGCTTTGGTTTATTCCTGCATTTCAAACCAGATGAAATTCTTGTGTAACTATGTGAGCACAGGTCTGCAGCTTTCTGGAGTTCACACCCCTGGAGAAAGGGCAGTTTTTGACACAAGGCTTAGAACAGAATTAAGTTTATGTTGTATTTTGGGTACTATTTGTGTAACTCCAGGTCTAAGGTTTTCTCATGAAGGGCAGAACTGGTGGAAGAGTTAACAAAAAGTAGTCGAAKAGGCACATATTTTAATGGAAGACTWGCCCTTGCTTTACCCTGCTGGCCAGATCTTTACAGGTACCTCAGCTCCTGGCTGCTGTACAGAACAGTTGAGCCAGTTGTTACCCCTTGGGGACTGTAATCTTCACTCTGAATTAGGARGGAAGAAAAATCTCTATCCATAGCTTCTCAGGTTAATAAAGTATGGCAGCAGCAAAAGTGAAAACAAAAATGATGCATGCACTTGTCTGTGTTATGTAAGAAAATGTATTTGAATGTTTCCTCTGTCTTCCTGTAGATTTGAGTCTTATCACATCCTTTTGCAGTTGCTGAGAAAYTGAAAGTTTATTTCAGCTGGGGATGCTGACTGCATAGCCAAGGGTTGAGCAACTTATGAAAAAGACTGTATTTGATGTTACCTGGATTTAAGACAAATAGCAAAGTAAACTCGAGCATCCTTTGTGAAACTGCTGCTGGCAGCCTYCTTGCTTCCCTGCTTCATCATTAGAATATCTCTGCCAGTTAGTTGAATAACTAGGTCAGCCTGGGAGAGAAAAAACATTTTCCTTGATCTTTGTGCTGTCCCTCCTGTTTTCCCATGTGTTTCTCTTTATAGCCCATTTCTCAGCTACCCAAGTTAGGAGCATATTTGCATTATCAAGCGTGAAGCTATGGGGGAGAGGCAGGTGCATCTGGTGAGTGTGGTGGGGAGGGGGGAGCACAGGACTTTCTCTCCAGGTGCCTCAGAGGCCAAGGAAGGGGCACRTTCACCTGCTGGTTTGGGTTTCCCCCATTGCTCCTGGAGCATCAACGCTCCAGCTCTGCAAAGTGCATCCCCTGCCCTGGGTACCACTGGCTCTGAGCCTGCTTCACCTCCTGCCCAGCACATCAAGGAGACAAGGATGGGTTCAGATGCAAACACAGCCCACAGGGCTCTGCCCTGGCTGGACGGGGTTGGGGTTTTTGTGTGTGATATTTTTCCTGATGACCAGATCTCCTTCCTTGTGGCCATTGATCTGCACATAACAGAGCCTCAGTGATGGCTAAGACTTGGAGAAAGTTTGTGCTCTTGTTGCATGAATTCATGTTGCAATTGCCTGACCTGATTAGGTTAATTATTTCAAATCTTTATGTGCTCTCAAATTGAAAGAGCAATCCAGGCTGTAGCCCTGAATCAATCTTGGCTGAAACTGTGATGTGCTGATATAAGAGGCAGTGGCATCAACATGCATTGCACCTCTCTCTAGTCTGCTCCTGACAATATCTCCAGAGTTTCACAGTTAATATGACAGACAGATTAAGAGCTACTGATTAAAAACTGCCACTGTATTATTTAATCCTTTTCTGAAAAAGTTCTTCTCATTATGCCATATCATGTCACAAGCATTTAGTCCTTTGTCCATTGGTTTTAATATAGATTTGAGTCAAAATTCCTTATGTGTGTGAATAGATGGTCTACTTAGCTCATGCTCTCCTCTAACTTCAATATTCTTTTTTAGGATTTCTTTTTATTCCCTACTTCTGCTAAACCCAAGAGCTTTTCCTTTTGGAATTCTCTAACATCAGCAATAATTTGTATTTTGCTATTAATATATCTGRTGCTGATTATCCCATCATTTGTTAATGACATCTATCCTAATTATGAAGACCTTAGCATTTCTATATGAAATTTTAATAGTTCAGGGGGAGGCATCTTGTTTGTTGCATTTGGTTCCTGTTCTTACATTTTTATTGTTTTGTCCCCCATTAATGAGATTCTAGGTTTTTAAGAATATAGCTGCCTTTCTGAAATCGAAATGTCTGATAATAAAACATTCTCAGAGGGAAAATTACTTGGCAATAGTATTTTCAGGATTAAAGTTCATCTGGTTCCATCCTCCCTGCCATGGGCAGGGACACCTTCCACTATCCCAAGCTGCTCCAAGCCCTGTCCAACCTGGCTTTGGACACTTCCAGAGCTGGGACAGCCACAGCTTCTCTGGGTGAAGAATTCAAGCTGTWACCTGCCTGGGTACAAGTTAGCAGCTCTTCCCCTGCAGCTCGTGGAGGGTTTGCTGGTGAAATGCAGCCTGGGAGGCCAGGAGGTGTGAGTGTGTCTCCTGTTTCAGGTATTCCCCCTGCCTGTGTCCCTGTGAGAGGCCAGGAGGTGTGAGTGTGTCTCCTGTTTCAGGTATTCCCCCCTGCCTGTGTCCCTGGGATCCTGCCCCACCCAGGTCATCTCTAAGGGAATCAGGGCTCTGTCACACACACGCTTCACAATATCAGCCTTCTGAAATGCAAAAAGCATTTCCTTAAAAAAGGAGGAAGACGACTCCAAAAGTGAGGCAGAGGCTGTGGCTTTTTGCAGTGGCAATTATTTTAAGTGAACTGCCTGTAAAGATTTTGCAGTTTGAAGTGGCAGGTTGCGTATTTTGTGCAGACAAGATTGTTAATGTGTGAAACATGCTAAAAATTGACCARTAAAGGCACCTGGATATTTCAAACATAAATAGTGGGTACCAAAATAGCTACAGAGCAGATGGCCTGGCTCCACACACACCTTGCTGACCAGAATACTCGAGCAACACACACAGCCAAAATCTCAATCTTCAAAGCTGATCATCTGCAAAGGGAAGGGTTATCCTCATGGCACCCTTTATCTGTCAGGCACAAACGCTCCTGCACACGTTAATTAGTGTATCCTAGAGGGATAATGAACCCCACGTTTGTCTGAACTTGCTACTACCCCAGCAAAGCAAATCACCTGTTCCAGAGCTCAGGCTCTCAAAAGTCGGTGAGATTAAAACAACTGTGAGCTGAAATCTGATCTACAGTGGAAAGATCCCAAAACACAGAGGGCTGGGTTTGCCAGCCCGCTCACAGCACTGCCTGCCACCGATGAACAGGAAACTGAGTCTGTTTCTCAATCTCATTTTTTACCTTGGATGCTAAGACCGAACATCCCCATTCCACATTAACCAGGATGTAACACTTTTCATGCCTCCTTGTATGGTTCAACAGATGTGAAAGGGAATTATCACTTAAACATGATATCAAGACTCTCTTTTTTTTTTTTTTTTAGCTGATGGCAGATTACTAAGCCCGAATTCTTGTTTAATTTTAGTGTGTTAATTGATGGAATAATGAGCATTGATTATATGTGTTTTGGCTTAGTCATTGCAATTACAGGCTCTGTTTTATTCATGAGCCAGTCCTAAAGAATGCACTAGAGATCTAAGACAGCTTAAACCTCTCAGAAAAAGGCTCTGAATTGTTTGAGTAATGACACTCTTAGATGGAAAATTAAAGGTTCTCTTTTCCCATGCTTTTTAAGATAATTAAAATCCAGGAACGGTAAGGTGGTGAACATCCTTATTCATTAGCCCTCAGTAATTTAGCTTCTACTAAATGAGGAAAACATTTTAATTCTCTAGGCCATCTGTTGCAGTCTCCTTTGTGTGTCCCGTTACATAAAGTCTCATCATGGACAGTTTTAACATCAGTATTGTATCCTTTCACCAGGAACGATGAGCTGGATGAGGTAGTCGAAATCACCACCTATTAACAGACCACCCTGGAATTAAAGTGGCTGCTTTGTCTTTTAACTTGAAGTTATCCTGTCTAGACACCTCTAGGCAAGGGATCCGCAGAGAGGAGCCCGTGCATGGAGCTAGGCAGTGTGACAAGCTGTGTTTTCTAATAGCAATATCCATGCCAATAAATAACAAAGTTCACTGGAGCCCTTCCAGTTCCTCTAATGCGCGCCTGCTCTGCCATATGGCTCCGAGCTGCTTTGGGAAGCAGCACTCCCTGTTCGGGTGGGAAGCACAGCCCAGGCTCCCTGCTGGGGGCTGCTTTGGAAGAGGTTTGGAGGCAGAGCAGGGCTCTCTGCACTGTGACGGGGAAGTAGAATAAATATTAGAGTAGGAGTGTGCTCACCTAGGAYAAATGCTGGATCAGGAACTAGGAAATGCTTGGGTTCCAACTCTGGCTGCAGGAATAACTCAATTTACAGTTTGGGGCAAGTTACATTATCCCACACCAGGAATGTTTCTCATTAAAATTATAATTTGTATAGATGAGTGGATGCAGTGTCAAAGTTATTCCTGATGCAAAGCTACGTCCCCACAGGTCTAAGAGGATCCAGGTTCCACTATGAGTTGGGTTTGTTTCTGTCAAATTCCCCTGTAACATTCAAGCCCCACTACCTGCCAGCCCAGCAGTGCCTTCCTGCTGCAGACCAGTGTATTCCACTGGCTCCAGGACTGCCAGGCAGTGTTTACATTATTGATAGGCATGGCCACAAGCAGGCTGCTTGCACGGGGCAGAGCTCCCCTCCACCTGCTTGCTATTACCCCGTTGCYTGGAGATCACAAACAGCCTGGCCTGGAGATGTGTGGCTGCAGAACCAGTGTTCCCAGTATGAAGCAGTACTCAGTCAGCCAGCCAGCTCCTGCTTCCACCARAAAAGGCCCCCCAGCTGCTGCAGGCATGCCCAAGGGGTAAGTCATCTCTGTGTTGTGGCATCTGGGTGATCTGCCATTTGTGTTGAAACTCATTAKCTGGGTGTGTTTGTCTCTAGCACATGCTCTGTAATTAGTTTCTAGCAACTCAGCACAAGGTAAGCAAGGTTTAGGTTTTGATTGAAAGCAGGGGGGTGATTCTCACAAATGTGAGTCCTGCTGGAAATAAAAGCTGTGTGCCTGCTCCAAACTGAGAGCATTGGTGAGGAGGGGATGGCAGACCCTCTCCACTTTCCTGGTTATGGGTATAAAACTGAGAAACCTCTGGGGCCTCTTTCATGTTCATGGAGAAATTACATGAAGTGTATTGCAATGTCCCTCAGTTGAAATTAATAATCAGCTTTAGTAACAACTCCAGGCTACTCACTCAGGTGAGGGATTAGAAGCTGTGTGATGTTCTTGTAGAGGCCATTTTCCTTTCCATTGCGAAGGAAAGACACTGTCTCTTGGGAAGCCCTGAGTTCCTGGGTGATTAAATAAAACAGAAATGAGCAAGCTCCTTCATGGAGAAATTCAATACCCAACACGATTTACCAAGTGATAATTGTGCCTCTCTGCTTTCTCACCACCAGTGTACCCATTGCCAAGCAGCTGGCATCAATTAAAGGTAAGGGGAGCCCTTCATTGCCCCTTTGGGGTTCAGGTCCTTCACAGCCCACGTGCAGAAAGTTCTGGCAATGTCCCAGGGCTTGCAGAGGCTGTGCAGATCCTCAGCTGGTGCAAGTCAGGAGGGTCTCATGGGTCCCTGGGCCATGTTCTCCTGTGCTGTCACATCTCTCGTGCTTGCCTTTTCATAAAAAGGTCACAGCATAAATCATCTGTGTAACCCCTGCCAGCAGAGCTTGTGAGCATCAGTGGTTCAGAGTTGTGCACAAGGGGGGATGAATGCAGCCCAGACCCCAAGTGTGCCATAATGCTGAAGTGCAGCCCTGCTGCTCAGACAGGGATGCTTCCAAAGGGGCTGTGTTTGCCCTGGTGCAGGTCTCTGGGCCTCCAAATGCATCCCAGAGATGGTCACCATGGCCTGTCCCCGTGGTGTGGCAGGTCCCTGCTGGATGCCCAGGGTCAGGATAGGCCAGGTGGGTCCCAAGCCCCACGCTGTGCCACAGCCCTGGCTCTGAGGGAGAGCTCCCTTCAGGGTGTGATTGCATGGGATATGAGGCATGTTGCTGGCCCATTCCAAATAAAATCTGGGCCAGATCCKCTGTGGGTATAAACAGTTTCAGTCTCATTAACTTTAATGAAACTACACAGATTTCCACCCACCCTGGATGGTTTTAACAGATTCCTTTCAATTATATCTCAAAAGTTTTTTGGTTGGGTTTTGGTTTTTTTTTGGATAAACTTTTCCTCCCTCCAGCTCTAAGAAAAGGCTCAGACCTTGAAAAGGCTTTTGCTACAGCAGCTTTGGTGTATAACAACCATGCTGACCCTGAGAGCAAGCTCAGCAAATCTGAAACCAAGAGCTTACTGCAATCCCAGTTCTGGCATTTCATCCAGGTGAGGGGGTCTGCTGGGAGGGAGGCACTGGACAGCCCTGGGCACTCTGGGTGCAGGAATGGCAGCTCAGGCTCCCTCCTGCAGCTTGGCAAGCATCAGTCAGTCCGTGGGGTAATCCCAAGTGAGACTTGAGGGGTTTGGTACAAACAAATTCTGTGACTGGGTCGCTTTATGTTGAGCCTGTGTCTAACACAGGGCCAAAGGAGGGGCACAGCAACAAASCACTGATTGCTGCTTGAACTTGTTTGAAGAAAACAGGGCAATTGCAAAAAAAACCCCGACCAACCAAATTAAAACCCTTGGATGATGACAAGAGGCTGGTTTTAGGAAGAGAAGAAACTCATGGCGTTTAATGAGGTGTTTGGTGGTTTGCCAGAGCACTGAACCAGCCCTGGGGGCCAGCCCTGTGTCACAGAGCTGTGTTCACTGCTCTCACTGCTGGGGTTCCTGGGAGACAGGGGCAGAAAGGTGTGCTGAAAAACCATCCCAGCAGTGCTTGTGGCTGTCAGCTTCACACAGGGGTTTTTTCCCCTCTGTAAATTAAAAACAAACAAACAACAAAAAAAAAAACCCAAAACAATTATCAAGTGGTAGGAAAAGCTATATAGGACTAGTAAAAAAGAGTTCAAATAAGTAAATGAGAGAGGTAAAACCTTTACTTCCAAAAATAACAAATTCACATGACTGGCTGGGGAGGGGAAATTGGCACCAAAYTAGAAACGAGGCACTTTATTGAAAAAGAATTGAAAATATTACTGGAAGCAATTAAGCTTGGGATCCTGAGATGGTTTGGAAATTATTAAGCTGAAAAACTACCCTTTGGAAATTATTAAGCTAAAAATCTAACCTCTAGCAAAGCTTTTTCGTTAGGAAATATAAATAATAGATATGTTACAGAATTTTAATAATCCATTCCAACAGGAATGCCCAAGAGGACCAGGAGTAGCAGTATTAAAGTTATGCCTGYAAAATCAACAGTTTCTGAGACCTTCAAAATAAGTATTTGTATATATTTGAATATTAAATTTAAGAGGGTTGGCTGGTTGGTTCTTCCTTCCAGTTTTACCAGGACACAGGACTCCCTCTTTTATTTAACAGTTACCAGCTGTACCATCATTGTCAGATTTTCAGTCATAATTAGGTGTCTTTTAGACATAAAGATATATTCTGGATTCTTATGGCAACTTTGAGGACTGGTTGTTCTCCTTTCTGACTGCAATAATATTTCTGTTTGAATTTCTTTGGATAYCTCTTGAAAAACTAATATGAATGTTGACATAACAACCTGAATGGGGAAATAAAAAATACATTAATATTTACATAAGTAGATGTGTTTCTTTTTTTCTAGTGATGCAATAAAAAAGGAACTTCATGCTTTTTTTTTTTTTTTTTTATTTAAAATCCTCCATAGGGCCAAGAAAACAAACCAAAATACCAGGAAATAATTTCTTCCTTGGATGAGGAGTCAGAGAACAAAATTAATTTTGAAGACTTCATGATCTTGTTAGTCAGTCTCACTCTAATGTCTGACCTGCTACAGGAGATCAAAAATGTGAAAACCACAAAATGATCTGTGATTTTAAAGAAGAAATGGCCTGGCACCATATGAGGAAAGCATGAGTGAGGTACACACAGAGTGCCTGGATACCCTGTGCTGGTCCCTTTTAAATGGAATAAAGTTTGTGTCCAAACCTGGCTGAACTTACTCCTSTCTTGAACCATCCATGAAGCTGGTGCTCAGGGATTTGTGTCCTCTCCATTTGTGCCTTGGCAGAGTGAGTGACTGGCTCCTGCTGGTGGCAAGAGCAGTTAACAGCTGGGGGCAGCCCCCAGCCCGGTTCAATGMCAGGGAAAGGCAGCCCAGGCTCTCCCAGACCTGCCCATCCTCTCCCTGTGGTGCTGTGGGACATGATGGAGACACAGCTGCCRAAATGTCCGGGTTCCCTGGAGGCAGGGCTGCCCAGCTCCCTGGGCTCTCCCAGCCAGCCCAGGGGGCTTCAGCCCCGAGCAGGGCTTACCAGAGATGGGTTTCACAATGGACAAGGAGCACAAAAGCTGCTCCTGTCTTAGGCAAAGATTGATTTTAGCCTGTGTGGTTTCCACCCCACCATTAACCCTGCTGAAGGGAGCATTTGWTTACTTTTATTTCCTCCTCCAGCTGCTTTCTTGGTTTACAGATCACAATGGGAGGAATTTCAAGTCCAGCATTTGCAGGGCATCTCTGGCCGTGCTGTGCTTGGATGRCCAGGGGAGTGACCCAAACATGCCAGCCAGCTGAATCTGCTGTGCCATGAAAATGTTAAAGCAGAAACCAGATAAGAGGTGATCCAGACCAGGGATGGTGGGAAAAAAGGGTGGCCAATAAATAGTTTGTTTTGGAACTGAGTGATATTGGTTAGGGCCAGAGCCTCAGTATTAAATGCTCATCATCCTARTATTTGGTTTGATTCCTACCTACAGAGTCCTGGCTGAAAGCCAATATTTATCCCACTGTGACATCCCTTCAGGACACAAAAAGCAATCTCATGCCCCAGGAGCAGAACACTCCCTGTAAGGATTTAATAAGRATCTACCAAGATGAATGAGCCAGCAGAATGTTGGAGCCTTTTAAATTTTTTCTTCTTCCTTGGCTAGAAAGGGGAAGWCAAGAATGATTTAGCTTTGGTGGATAAATTTTTAACAGGAAGGGATCAAACCCTCTAGTGTTAAAAGAGGGAAATTAATGCCTGCTGAGTAATGAGATTTAACTCTTTGACATAAAAAGGCTCTTAGTGTTTTCAGGGGCTAAGATGRTGTTTTGTGATGGATTTTGATGTGAAGGAAAGACTACAATAGAAGACCAGCAGCCAATTGTTTGGAGAAGGAATGTCTCTGTGCAGTGTGGGATGGAGCTGAAAGAAGAAATGCAAATGGATGTGGTGGGTTTTGAAATGAAGCTCAGCAGGTAAGGTGCTGGTTTGGACCTCAGCCAGGACAGGCCTGGTCTGGAGGCTAAACATTCTCAACTGGTCCTACAACAAATAAAACCTCTGATTAGCAAAGCCCCTGCTGTGATGGTGGCTGCAAGAACAGGCAGCATCCAGCCCGTGGCAAGAAGTGACAGCATGCAGTGTTCCTGTCTGTCCTGTCTGTCCTGTCTGTCCGGCTGCTCAGGGAGCATCCCCCTGCTGAGGGACTGCTGGCCCAGTGCTGGGAGGGTGACTGCTCCCATGGGTGCCCATCCAGCCTCCCAGGGGTGGGATCACCCACCTTGCTATCCCAGTTTGACACTGACACTGTGTCCCTGGTGTTACTTGATCACTTTCTCTGTCCCCTTGGTTTTTTGGCCAGGTAGATTTGTGAAAGCCTAAAATATTAGCTGATGCTCCTTTTCTGGGGTAGGAAGCTGGACTGAATGTGTCTGGGCAGGTTTTCTATTRCTCAGGCAAAGAAAACACAGCGCAGCCCTGAAAAGATTGTTTGGGAGCCACTGGAATTTATAAATTAAGCCGCTGGAAGCATAAATTTGCTAATATCCCTCTGTYACCAAAAAAAAAACCTGAAAGGAARAAATATTGTGAAGCCAATTAAGAAAAAGTTCTTTGAAATTGCTAAGGCTCTAACAGAGTTTTTGTTGTTGCTGAAATGTTTCTAGATCTTGCATAACTTGAATTAATGACTTAAGAGCCTTTTATCAGCCTTATTCACTCTGTCATCTCATCATGTGCAAATCCTTTTTATCCCAATTTGGTGTGTTGTGAGCAACATCCTGAGTCCCTGGCTTGGATCAAAAGCCCCTTGTGCTAAGCACAGTGAAAATTCAAAGTAAGAAGCAATTCCTGAACAACTCAATAGCAAAGATATTCAAATGGTAGGGAAGGAATCAGAGGCACAGGAAAACCAAGTGAGCAGAGGTAGCAGAGCTGGATTCCAGCCTGCACTGGGCTCCTCACACTGAGGCTGAGGCACTGGGACAGTTTCTGCAAGAGTTTCTGAACAAGGTGAATGGGGCTTGATCTGCATCAGTCCTTGGAAGTCCCACCTGATGCTCAAAAGCAGAAGGAAATGCTTGGAGCAGCCCCAGCATCTTCCTCCAGTTACGAGGAGGCAGAAATTTGCACCGTGACTGTGGAAGATGCTCTTTTATTGACTCCGAGTGTTTGTGCCCTGAGCGCTCTCAGCTGTTGGCKTTGAAGCTGACCTGGTGCAGACAGCGTGTCTGGCTGCATCCTCAGGGAGCAGGCTGTAGGCTTGCTCAGAAGGCTACTGGTGTGCTTTATTTGTTCCTTGCTTACTCCTGTTGGAAGCAAAGAGAGTTCAGCATTGATTCTCACAGCAGAGCCCAGCGAGGGCCAAGGAGCTGAGCAGCAGCTGAGTTCATGAGATCTGCAGGCTCCTCTGCCTCAGCAAGTGGGAGCATYGTGGCAGTGTCTGATGGCCCAGAAGTGGAAGTGGTGTGAAGAGCAGCCAGTGAGGACCTGACCTCTGTGTGCTTGGGGTTGTGTTGGGATTTGGCATCCAAACTGAGGGATGCCAGGTCTCTGCTTGAGTTTGGAAAATTAAGCTGCGCAGTCCAAGTATTCTTACAGCAGGGACAAGCAGGAAGATCTACAACCCAACCCTGAGACCCYTCCTTCTCCTCCAATGGTTACCAGACAGCCTTCCCACTATTCCTTTGATTTGTTTTCCCAGGAATATGAGATTTGTTTACTTTGGCACCTGGGACAGCTGGAGGAAGTCTGTGTACAGATGCTGACCCATTTGCTGGTGAATTTTTCTTGATCCAGTTGTTCTGCCTCCATCCCCACRTGATGCTCTTTTGAGGTTTGTTTGAAGAAAACCTGCACTAGCASACACATTCAGTTAAGCATTAAATGACAGCTTTTTTCTCTGGAGCTGGCAGGGGCAAAAGCCACACTGGGCATAGAATATCCACAGGTAAATTCCCTTTTTTCCTGGGACACTGTGGCTGGTGTCATGGCATCCCTGGGTTTATACACCACTACGTGGACTGTATAGTGTTTCGCCTAATTAATTAATGAAACCAAATTGCAAAATTGCTTTCTTATTAAACTGATCTCACTGCAGAAATAAGGCTGATTACTTCCCTGACAAATTTTAATTAGGCAGCTACAACAAACTGTAATAAAGAGCACAAATTAAAACCAGATCTTACTAGATGTGGCTTTATCAAATGCTGTGTTAGTACCTGGCAACATACACAATGATTAAATTATACAGAAAAAACTCATTTTTTCTCTTCTGGTAAAAACCTATCTTCTTTCTAGGGGGAGAAGCATTTATATAAAAATGTCACATTAATAACCAACACATCAGTAAGTGTTCATTGGCAGCTGCTTTCCAACAACAGCTCTTGCAGATTCTGCAAGACTCAAACATTAAGGCACTCTTTATTTCTCCTCTAATTTTATACTTGTAGTACACATGACCCAAGGTTACTGCAAAGCCTCTGAGGACAGGAAAGGCTTTATTACCTGCACATTTACTCCTCAATTTGTCATTCCTCTTTTAGYTCTTTAGGGCTTGGATCCAGCTCAGCTGAAACCAGAACACAATTTGATAAGGATTTGCATAAGAATTGTAAGCAGAGGCCCACACAAATTAAGCATTAATTAATGAGCACCTAAAGCCTTCTGCTGAATGCAGCCTGAGGCCAAGCAATGCTGGGASTGCTCAAGTACGTGTGAAGGAAAGAGTGGGTAAGCACAGCAAATTAAAGAGAAATGCTTAATTCTTCTCTAATGCCTATTCCAGCCCTTAAGACTGTATAAGAATTGCAGATTTCTTATCCCTGTTAGAGGATGACAAAGGTCAAAAGGAAAGCCCTTCCTCAGGGAGCTGAATTCGTCCAGAAGCTCCCAGGCTTGTGTTGTGTGCAGGATGCTGGAGCAGCARTGGTGCTCTGGGCTGCTCCCCAGCCTGGGCAGTGTGTGGGTGCCAAGTGGGGCTGGGGGTGTTGGGGTGGGTGTTTGGGGTCTGCTGGTGCCCTGGGACAAGCAGGCAGTCCCCAGGGYTGCAGCAGAGGGGCAGGTTTGTGCAGGGTCTGGGATGGGAGCGAAGAGACCACTGAGGTGACAGGACAGTGAACTCTGGACTTGAAAAAAGGCTACGAGGGGCTGGAGACTTTTCAAATCTCAGTTGACCTTTTCCTTATGTTGTTGGATGCATAAATCTAACACATTGGCAAAGGGCTCCTGAGGAAACTGCCTTGTGGCTTTCATGGGTGGCAGCCGCGCTCYGGACACACCTGCTGCCCCCACCCACCTGTCAGAGCCAGAGCCTTCCCAGGACAACATTTTGGCTCTGGTTCTCTCCTTTTTAGCCCTGAGAAATGTTCAGCAGCTCTCCCTCAGRTGTTTAACTGGCAGCTCTCAGCTGCTGCATATTTGAAATCAACTCAGGAGTTCTGATAAAAGGAAAACACCCTTTCTTTACAGAGCTCTTGGGAGAGGGCAGGGTGGTGGCCCTTCCMGGCTGAGCAGATGGAGAGCTGTTTTGTCCTGCCTTACAGGTATGTGAAACACCTCCTTGCACTTGACATCTGTTAATAGAACATAAAATAAATGCTGGTGTTAAGTGGAGATGGGAGGTTGTTGGTGTCCATGACCTAGTGCTGTTGTGTAGCTGTCTTGAGCATGGAACTTCATCCTGCTAGATGTAGGAAAGGCCCAGGGAGATCTTGGGTTTTTGGAGGGTTTTTTTGTGTATGTTGCCTGGTACTAACACAGCATTTGTTAAAGCCACGTCTAGTAAGATATTTTTAATTTGAAAAAAAAAAGAAAATAAAAAATCAGTAAGAACTTAGGAAAGGCAGGACTGTCCCCTTGATCTGTCTGTGTGCTGTGCTGCAGCCTGGGAGCATCTTGCTGTTRACAATTGCTTCATAACGAGATTCCTGGCTAGATGTGTGCATCC
Source organism: Cardinalis cardinalis (assembly GCA_014549065.1). NCBI lineage: Eukaryota > Metazoa > Chordata > Aves > Passeriformes > Cardinalidae > Cardinalis > Cardinalis cardinalis. The sequence continues at coordinate 4,160,920 of JACDOX010000045.1, read as the reverse complement.
TGGTGGGTACCAGGAGCTGCCCTGAGATCGATTGGAGCGTTTGTCAGTGGAACGGGGAGAGCTCGAACTGTCGCTAATGAGAGAACGCATTGAAACTGCTGTGCCCTGGCTGCTGCAGCCCCCCGGGCGTCTGTAACCACTGGAGAGCGAACGCTGCCCTCGGGGGCCCTCTGGGAGCTGTGGTGGCTGCCCCAGGGGGAACAGGAGGGTTTGGCTTCCCAGACACTCGGTTTGCTCTGGAGGRATGTGTTTCACCTCCTGCTGAGATGCTCCTGCTGATGTTCTCCTATGGAGCCCCACAAGCTGCTGTGCTGCCTCCCTGCACAGCTGCCCTGGAACCTGGTGCCCAGGGAAAGGTGGCACAAAATGGGGTGGGGTATTAGTTTTTGTAGACTTGTGTACGTATATAAAATATATTTTAAGTCAGTATATTTTTTTGACTTATCTATACGCAAGCCATAATATATATGTAATATGTACAATATATGACCACTAARATACACATGCTACATATAAAATATCTCTATGTGCATATAAACACATGAAACCTCTTCCAGTTTTCACTATTCTGACTGATCTTACCTAAAAACTTAATTTTGCTTCTGAATGACTTTCTAGGCCACTTATAGCTGCAGCGAGAAGTACAAATCACTTGATACATTCCTTTTCTGCTGAAAAACTCGGGCTCATTCCTAGTCTTGTGGGGTTTGAAGTTTTTTTATCCCTCTATTTATTAATGCATTAAAAGATCCTMCTTCTCATCCTGTGACATCCTAGCAGCTTTAAGTGCCTTGGAGAGGGGCTTTGTAAAAAGCCCTTTGGCATTAAAGCGCTGCTAAATGGAGTAGGCAATCGTTCTGCTGGTGTGACAGTGCCTTCCTCTGCCAGGAGACATCCTGGGCCCCCCCTGCTGCTGCTGCTGCTCCTGACAAAGCTTTTCCCCAGCTTGCAGGCACTGGTCTCCTAACCTTTAGTAAGCTCTCTCTTAAACCTCATCTCACAGTTGTCATTTCTCTCGTCTCTGGTATTGATGCTAATGAGAGCAGGGTTGTTACCCACCACAGGCAGCTGTGACTGGGATCTGCAGTGGAAAGGCCTTGAAAATTAGGGTTTTTTTCTTTTTTTAAGATCTGTGAGCTGAGGACTACTTTACTGCCAGTGAGAGTGTGAAGAGTACAAAGCCAGTCTTATTCATAACTTAATATTTCTATTCTCTCTTTTCTTGCTAGTTAGAACCCAAAGGGTGCCAAATATTT
>JACDOX010000045.1:4121632-4157806 GCA_014549065.1 Cardinalis cardinalis | reverse complement strand
GCTTTGCCGTTTTGCCTGTGATGCACTGCTGTGCTCTGCCTGCCTCTTGCTGAAGGTAATTACCGTGGCAAAGTCATCAGCTCCTTCTCCAGACACACACCCACACCTCCCCAGCTGCAGGAGGCAGCAGCCCAGTGCTTACGTGGTGTTAGCTCTGAGACACTGCTCCACACCGTGTATTTCAATTTTTCATTAGCTAATGGTTCCCTGGGGAGCTAASGAAGGCTGGGACTGTGAGGAGCCTGTCTGGAAATGGAGTTCAAAGTTACAAAGGGTTCATCTTGGCAAGAGCAGATGTCCTGGAGATGCCCTGTGTGAACCTGATTTCAAGGAGSTGGCCTGGTCCTGTGGCCAGTGGCACCAGGGCAGTGACTGTCCCCTTGTCCTGGGCACTGGTGAGGGCACACCTCAAATCCTGGCTCAGTTTTGGGCCCCTCACTACAAGAAGGACATTGTGGGGCTGGAGAATGTCCAGAGAAGGGATGGAGCTGKGGAAGGGTCTGGAGCATAAATTGACGAGTAGAAGCTGGGGGGGGCTCAGCCTGGACAAAAGGAGGCTCAGGGAGGRTTTTCTTGCTCTCTACAACTCCCTGAAGGGGGAGGTTGCAGCCAGGTGGGGGTCAGTCTCTTCTCCCAGGTAGCAAGGGACAGAATAAGAGGAAACAGCCTGAAGTTGCTCCAGAGGAAGTTTAGACTGATTATTGGGAAATGTTTCTTCACTAGAAGGGGGTCAGGCATTGGARCAGGCTGCCCAGGGCAGTGGTGGAGTTTYCACTCCTGACAGTGTCCAAAAAATACGTGGCTGTGGCACTTAGGGACCTGATTTTATGGTGAACATGGCAGTGTTGGGTTAGAGGTTGGATTCAATAAGGGTAGAGATCTCTTCCAACCTAAAATAACTCCCCACACACAGACTGTCCCAGAGACTGTTGAGTGACTGCAGCACCACAGGGTAGGGATGCTATTGGTTGAAGTATCCAAAACAAAATTGTGGGGACTATTTAACAAGCTTTTTTTTTCCCTCAGCAAGTTTTCTTTGCTTTACTGCAGGGCTCTTAATTTGATGAATTAATGTGAGAAGTGCTAACGCACCAGCAAAGACAGCAGGCAAAGATCTGTCTGCTGATCCCAGACATGAGTGATTTCAGCTGTGCTGCTGAGCATGGTATGTGCTGATGCCACTAAAAACTGCCATAAAGATAACAGCAGTGTGTGTGCAGCCTCACAGGAAGGTGTTTGTAGCTTTTTACTTCTCCTCTCCCTCCTGGATGAGACTTGGGMAGTTGTCTTTGAGAAGGAAGTGCTGGGTGCTGGGACTGCTCTCAAGTGCGCTGGACAGAGGTGCCCAGGCTGTGAATGGTGACACTCAAACCTCCCTTCCAGAGGGTTTCTTTTAAAGCTGTGGAGGATGAGCCCCATCCTGGAGCCTGCTGCAGGCTGTGATTCTCCTGCACTGGCTGCCCAGGTGCATCCTCCCAGCATCAGCTTTGATTGCCTGGGGAAAGAAGCTCTCAGCTGCAACATCTGCAACTCAGCCCCAGAGAGATCTGGATCTGAGGACAAGTCATGCTCCAGTTACTGTGTCTGAGAGGCCAGGTTAAAGTGTCCAAAGGGGAGACACTGCCCTGCTCCTGATGTRTTTGAGTAGGCAGCTCACTGGCTCAGGCTTTCCACAAGTACCYGATATAATTTTACAAAACCTATTTAAAGGGCATGTAGTGGTAGGACAGGGGGGAATGGCTTTAAACTGAAATAGTAGGTTTAGAATATTAGGAAGAAGCTCTTTCCTGTGAGGGTGATGAGGGGCTGGCACAGGCTGCCCAGRGATGTGGATGCTCCACTCCTGAAAATGTTCAAGACCAGGTTGGATGGGGCTTGGAGCARTGTGGTTTAGTGGAAAGTGTCCCTGCCCATGGCAGGAGGGCTGGAACTAGATGATCTTTAGTATCCTTTCCAACCCAAACCATTCTGTGATGGAAACAGGGGTCTGTTGTTGGGTTCCTCCAGTGCTTCCAGAAGCAGCTCTCACATGGTCACTGTGCTCASTGATGTGTTGGTTCTTTCACAGCATAAAGTAACAATCATGGTTTGCATGTGGAAAAACACCTTTACAACTTTCTGCCTGGTTGAACCCGTCCTCAACAGGTTCTCAAATGATGCATATTGAAATGGAGCCACCTTGAAATGCCTGTGTCTCAAGAGACCTCCAGGCAGAGAGGACAAGATTGCTCTGTTGCTTTTTTGAAAGATAAATGACCTGACTGCAAGTGACAGTCTGCTCACATGAGGAGTGTTTAGTCATTTGGCATGAAGCAGAATATCTAAACCATTAAGGTGTGTGGGCTCTGCAGTGCATAAATAAGTTACAAATTAGGGATTCTAAGTGGCTGCTTGCCCCTTGCAAGCAGTGCTCCAAGTGATTACCGTTCTCTTTGTCTAATCAGGGTTCCTCAGCTCAGAGCAGGTTTCTAATTTAAACACTCAAGTACAACATATTTCACTAAATTAAATCATTGCAGGCAAATCATTGCAGAAATCTGTGTCTCATGCACAACAGATTCTACCCCCACCTTATATATGACTTTTTCCCTTGGCTCTGTGGCACATTTTTCTCTGAAGGGTAAATGATTCCTGATATAAATATCAATAATCTTGGCTTTGCAATATTGTATCCTCAAGCAACTCAGGTAAGATKTCTTCTAGAAAATGCTGAAGGCAGCTTATAACATAAAGCACGTGTGCAAATACTGTAGCAAATATTGCTCCAAAAAGGAGCCTTCTCTGAGTCAATGTCCCTTCATGTAAACAACTGCCAGGCAAAGCAGTGAAAGTGGTCMTCAACACGGGGATTTCCCCTGCAGCCCTGACAGCATGTGCATCTTTGCTGCTCTGCCCTGCCTCTCAGCTCTTGGCAGCCCTGCCTGCAGGGTTGAATGCAGACTTTARGCCTGTCTGATGGAAAACCACCATGCTGCAGCTGGCTGTGATCCAAATCRGAGAAGGCTTTGATTCCCTATGTAGTCATGGAGAGACACTTCAGGTATCCAAGGCTGGGAAAGCTTATAAATGTTAATTCCTGTGCTTGACCCAATGAAAGGGAGAGTGTGCTGTGCTTGCTAAAYGGTGACACCCAGCAAAAGGTACATCCTGGGGCTGAGGGGTGCAAACAGAGCACCCTGCAGGTAGAGGGAGAGGATATGGCAATCTGYGTGCAGGGGGAGAAGATTGCCCTTGCCTGCAGTGGTTTAACTTGGAGCCTGACATAATTGTGTGCTTGGGCTGTAACTCACAAGCAGTGCCTTTGAGGGGTTTCTGTTTTCCCCTGCCAGAGGCAGAGACGTCTCAGTTGGCTGTACAGCAGCTGCTGCACTGGCCAGAGGAGCACATTCTTGCACAGCTGATGCAGCTTGGCTCAATTTGCTGAGCTTGGAGCTGTGGCCACTCAGTAGATGCCTGGGATATCACAGCATCCGTGGGAATGGGAATGCTGCAGCCAGCWGATACCCTTCTCTGTAGGGATTATTGGTTACTGGGCTTATCCTACAAGGGTAGTGAAGCAGAGCTTTGTATGCATGAAAATATTCAGRTATATGGTTTTTAAAGGTCTGTGGCTTAAAAAGGATCCTTGGGAGAGGATTATGGCAGTTAACACCTCCTGGGGCCTTGTGTGAAAGGGGTCAGCCCTGTGCTTTGCTCATGGAGGGGCTCTCATTGCCTTTTCTGAACCAGTTCTGGCTTTTATGGAGCTCAGCCACTTATCTTGGGAAGAGTTACTCTTCTGCTTTGTGTTTTTGGCCAGGTTTTCCTACAGAGAGTGGTGTTGTCTTGTCTTTTGGCCAGCATGGGGATGGTGGTTGGGCAAAACCTCTCTGTCCCTGCCCAGCCCTGAAGGACCAGCAGGGAGAGGTTTGTGTGCAGAGGAGCTGGGCTTTCCTCTGGCTGTGACAGGAGAGTTCCAGGGCACCTGTGTCAGGAAACACCCATATTTCAAGGCAGTTCATTGCAGACCAGGGACAGGGCTGGTTTTATCCGTGGTTTGATCATCTTTCTGCCTGTTCTGTAACCCCCAGTGCACAAAGCTGGGGGAAACACCTCCAGTGTGCACAGCCTGGGCAGGGAGCAGGATCATCACATCCCACCAGTCCCAGGGAGAAGTGCCAAWCTCCAGCCAGGTGGGAGCAGCAACCGGTGCTGAGCTGACCCAGTCAGGTGATGAGCTGTAAATTAATCTTTCTCAATAAGCAATTAATTTACAAAGTGTTTTCAGCGTTGYTTGGTTTAGTTTTGTTGGTTTTTTTTTTTTATCCAAGTGATCAACTCATCACTTCTGGATGTGTATGCTTCAGACAAGGGACTGCTCACAGATCATTGACTGGAATTGTTCCTGCCTTCTGGTTTTGATCTAAACCATGCGCTGATGAATGAGAGAAATATTTTTAAGGACAAGAGGATGGTGGGTGCCATATTTCTGGTGTAAACTGAATAAGGAGGCATGTGCTAAAACTCACAGAAATTTTGTGAGCATCTCTCAGAAATGCCAATCTCCCCTTGGCATGTGAATAATCCTTAATAATGAATAAAGCTGTTGATATACCAAAACAAATGTGAGGGAAGAGTTTGCCAAAGGAGCAGATGCTGTGTTGCATCCCATTGTATGGTTAAAACTCCCAGAAAATAATTATCCCCAAACATTTTGCTTTTCTATTAACTGAGAATTCACAGAGTTGTCTCATTCTGCAAAATTTCAGTTCCTCAGAAGAAGCAGAGAGCACCACAAGTAAGACAATAATTTCTGTCAGTGAAATGTAAAGGTTCTGAAGCATTTTTTGGTTGATTAGTTTTTTGGGTTTTTTCCAGCAGGAGAAAACAATTCTTTCTTAATTTAGATTCTTTTAATCATTAAGTACATTTCTTTTGAAGCCTAGATTTTTTTCTTTTAATTTTTTCTTCACTTTTCCCAGTCAGGCCACTMTACCCCCCCAACAACATTATTTTAGGAGATACTTGCATTCTAGTGCAAAATTACCCTAAAAGAGACTCCACAGAGTCTTTCCTGCTCTTCTTGCTGGGATCAGAAGGTGAAACCCCTCCAGGTGTGTTGTATAAAAATGAATCAACCTTTGCAGTGTGCTGGCTGTGCCAGCATGCACCCTGTGAGCACAGCCATGGTTTAACCCCCAAAAACTGCCATCCCCCCAGCACCACCACTGCTGCTGTCACCTCCTYGAGCGCAGTGTAACCTGCTGTGCTCACATGGGGCACAGGGCTGCTGTTCTAGCTTGGCAATATTTTTATTTTTGCTTTGCCATGGAATAGAATAAAAGGAATAAAAAACCTCCCATGACAGATGATTGTGTGTGTGAAGTGGAACAGGAAATTRCTGCTCCTTGTTCAGCCTGGAGAAAAGGAGGCTCAGGGGAAACTTGATTCTCCCCAAAACTCTCTGAAAGGAGGTTGTGAACAGACGGGGGTCAGCCTCTTGTCTTGGGTGAAGAGTGATTGGTCAAGGGGAAACGGCCTCAAGTTGTACCAGGGGGGTTTAGGTTGGGTGTCAGGGAATGTTTCTTCACCAAAAGGGTTGGAGTGTGGGATCAGGCTCCCCAGGGAAGTCATGGAGTTTCCATCCCTGGAGGAATTTCAAAGACGCATAGACATGGCACTCAGGGACACGGTTCAGTGGTGAGCTTGGCAGTGCTGAGTTAATGGCTGGACTTGATCTTAGGAGGTTTTTTCACCCTGAATTACTSTATGGTTTTTGCAATGGCTGGTGTATTTGCACTGTTGCTTTGCAAGCCTGTGTTGGTCAGTCTCCATCCCAGTGTTGTCTCTGCCTTAGACACAGGTGCTGCAGCCCGTGGGCAGAGGTGTCAGTGTGCAGACACAGAGCAGCATTCAGTGCAGTGGGATGATTGAGAGGTCTGGGTTGGCCCCATCCAAGCATGGCCAGCCAGGCTGTTCTGGGCTCTGAGTCTGCAGCTTTCATGGTGCCTTGTACGTCATGGGAGGGCAGGGGTTGTTCTGCAAGTGCTGTGGAACATGTGGGGAGCACCTGCAGCCCCTGGCTGGGCTGCCCTGATCAGCCCTGGGGCTGCTCTTTGAATTCACACTYGCTGTTTCTCAGACCCTGAATTGCACCCATGGGCTTGGCAATAGCTGTGTGGGTTTTAACCCTGATAACACAAATGAAATCAGCATGGTTGAGAGGCTCATTACCCAGTCCTGGTCCTTTTATTGCATTTTGCTCTCTAAATGGGAGGTAGGACTCTGCCATGTTGCACAGACGAGTTTATCCAAAAGAAAAGACCAGTAACTCATCCCTAATTGCAGTGAGCACAGGAGAGTACAGAGGATATTGCCAACCACTCTGAATCCACAGTGCAGAGCTGCTCCAGTCCCCCACATAACAGATTAGCTGGGAGCTTTGGAGGTCTGTCCCACCAGTCCCACTGCTGGATGCAATTGCCTTTTGCAGGGAGGGCTCACAACGTGGCTGCTCATCAGTGTTCCCTTCAATGTCAGTTGTAACCTGTCAGGCATTGAAATAAAACAAGCTGTTGGCRCTGTGATGTGTATTTATGTCACCTTCTGTGCACATCATGGGTCCTATAGACCACAGGAATCCACATAATCAATTTACTCACTGCAAAATGCTGCAATTGGCAGGAGTGACATGGCCAAAATATTAAAACTCCCTAGAGGGGCACTGCCCACCATCTAGACAGCCAGACACCTGCAGATTTCACCCTTTAGCTGTCAAAATGGGTTTCCTTTGATGTTGCAGGTACAGCCCAGGGCTGTGGCATTCAAACAGTCTCTTTTAGCAATGTGAAATCCAGTGTGTTAAATGATTTTTCTCAGGACTTTAACCAYGGGGGGGAAATGGCATAAACATCTTTAGCCAGAGAAGCTATAGGAGAACTTGAACCCCCTGTTTGACACACAGGAATCTGTTTGCCATCATTATAAACACAAAGATCCCCTGTGGAGGCAGAGATGCTGCAGGRCTCCAGCTGCCAGCAGTGCTTTGTGGTGGGACAGATGTCCCAGTTTGGACAGGTCAGGAGGAGCTGAGGTTGCAGCTCCGCATTTTGCTGGAGGAGGGATTGCAGATAGAGGAGCTGCTCTGTGATGGCAACACCTCGAGGTGCCTCCCACAAGGTGTTGTGACCACCACCTCTCTGGTAAAGGCCAGCAAAGCAGGTGTGAGAGTCCCTGCTCCTTGCTGGAACTTCTGAAATTTACTGTTGTGTGTTCGTTTTCTCAGGCTGTTAAGTGGGATCAAGGGCTTTGCTGTTGCATGATCCTAAAATGAAACTGCATTCCCTCAGCCTTGAAAATCCTTGTCTTGAGTTCTCCTGGGACTCTGGGGAGCTCTCCTTTCTGGCCACAGCAAGAGGGGCTCCCCAGACTCTGCTTCCTCTGGTGCAGATGTGCTGCACTGAGCAGCTCTCAGACAGATGTTGCAACTAAAACATTGAGATGACAAAACGTGACCAGTTTGTGTCTATTGGGGAAGCTCTTCCATTCCCCTGCTCTGTGGTTTGTTTTTTAAAGGATTTGCACAGCTCAGAATTTCCCGAAAGAAAAGAAATCCTGCTTTGCAGTCCATCCTAATTCGCAGTCCTTCCACACAGCTATCATTTGCTCAGGAAAACCAGATAGTAAAAATGTGACTGCCTGCCTCAGAGTGAGTGATTAGGAGAATGTAACTGAGCTGTGGCAGAAAAGCTGAACAAGGATCCCCGAGTCTGATGGCAAAGGAGTTGCTGGTTGTTCATAGGAACTTCTTTATCTGAGATTAATGACAGGAGGTTAGTGGCATCTTGCTCGAGACCCTTTTTTGGCTCTGGGACACTTGCCAAAGTTTAGACTCCCATTCTGAGTGTTGACAGGCGGAGAGAGCACTTCAAAATGTGTTATGGACATAATTAGTTACTGTTATCACAGTTTTCTTAATTAGAATATCATAAAAAGGGGAAGTGTGATGATTTACACGAGGAAGACTGGAAGAGCAGCAATTCTAAAGGCAAGAGAATGAATACCAGAGAGGAATGTAAAGGTTGTCTGCCTCTGGGATGAGGGATGCTGCTCACCTGGGACTTTCAGAGGTGCTCTCAGTATTGACTGAATATTTTTTTTTTTCCATCAAGTTTTCACTAACTCAGCCAAACTGCAGGAGCCTTTGTTCAGCAATTACCCATCCATCTCCTGCAGGATGGCTCACCTGCTGCTACCAGGATCCTGGCAATGCTGATAACTTGCAAATGTTAAGAGGAAGCCTTACTTTTGAAAATATTTCTTCCTTAAGCTACATTTTTCTTGCTGTTCCTAGACAACAGAATCCAAGACATTGAAGTTATTCATTCCCATAACTGTGGAGAGAAATTATAGCCCTTTTAAAAAGAGAATGCGAGCAGCTAAAGAAATCCAGTTATCACTCTCTTGCCTGGCAGTTCCTTATCAGGGCTGTGCCTCACTTCCCAGCCTTTACAAAGGTCCCAGCTCTCCCAGAGCACAGCTTGGGAAGAACTGGCTGCTCCCAGCCTCCACACCTGAAGGCTGCTTCTCCGAGCTGTTTTCTCTATCCCCTTGCTGGTGATGAATTCAGACTGAGCTGTTTGCAGGCCTGGCTTTCTCTGCCATGCTGAGGTTGGCTGTGCTGTTGCAGGGAGGAGCATTTGACTGCCCTTCAGGCCAACACTCTGGAGCACTGCMTGCCCTCAGTTATTTCTTTGGGGCTATGGATCTAAGGCTTGCAATGAATTTCCCTGAACTGCCACAAACCCAAGAGCTGTTTCTGAGCAAGCTGGRCTTGGAGAAGGTGCTTTGGAGGAGAAGGTGCTCCAATGCTGGTGCCTGAGCTGTGCCACACCTGCACCTCCCTGCCCTGCCACAGAGAAGCACAGGCAGGCTGTAACTCACAGCCRACAAACCTGTTTCTTCTGTTGCATTAATCCTTTGTCTCCAGGGAGCAGCCCAGGCTCTGCTCCCAGCTGGGTGTGTCAGTGGCCCTGTGCTGCACCTCAGTCAGCTCTGCAGGTGCCCTGAGCCCTGGGAACTGTCCCTCTGCCCCTTGTTCCTCAGGAGGAGCCCCTAGCAGTGGCAGGGAGCRCTGTGCAATGGTAAACACACCTTGCACAGAGCCATGGTACCAGGATTCGTTGGATAAATGATTCCTCTCCCTCTTCCCTTGACAAGTCGTTTCTGGTGTGACTGAACTTAAAATACCTAAATGAAATTCAGTGTGACTTTTTCCCCCCCATAAGGTAATGACTGAATCATGGTTTTCCTGGAGGCAAAAATGATTCTTTTCCCTAATGGCTTTCCTTGTGCACAGGGCTGCACAAGCTCTCTCCTCTCTGCCTGCATCCGCCCCCTCCGGCGCTGTGCACGCTCACGCTCACACATGCACTTGTTGCATGGAGGAATGATGGCTCTGGGAGCCAGGAGGTGTCTGAATCCATCAGGGGTAGCTGAAACTACTGCTACCAGTGCTCTCTGTGTTTAATTGCTGAGAAGCAGAGGGGGAAGTGCTGGTTTGGGGGAAGTGCAGGTTGCCTGACAGGAAACCACAAAAGCATCGCGTTTGCAGGGATGTTCTCGGGTCGTGGGAGGGTGAAGTTCAGGCTGGGTCACAAAATAATTACAACAAGGTATAATGGTGAGCAGTGTCCTCTTGGGGCTCCTCTGGCTCTTCAGGAGTGGCTCCAGGGAAGCARTGCCCCACCCTGAATGGGTGATGGCCTCGGTGTGCCTGGCGCGGGGGATGCTGCACCGAGTGCACAGGACACCAGAATGATTTCATTGTCTGWGCCCTAATCTCAGCCCTCCAGTGGGAGATGAGCACGGGAGCAGGCTGGTTCCCAGTGGCATGGCATGTTTCCTTCCAACAGAACACACAGCTGATGGGACAGGGAATGAGCAAATGTCTTCTTTTCTTGTTTGTACTTTCCCAGCAATAAGTTGAGCCCAGAGATGCTGTGGTGCTTTTTGAGACAGCTTGGCATAAATCTGTGAAGGATTAGTATTGTTCAAGCCTTCTGCCAGGGAAATGTCCCCTTTTGCCTTCTGTGCTGGGTGTTCTCCAGGTGTGGGCTACCACAGCCCCCACCCTGYGCCCAGATTCCTCAGCTCTGACCCAGGGCTGATTTGGGATTAGGTGCTCCTGGTGTTGGTGCTCCAGGCAGCCCCTGCCTCCTGTGCCTTGGCTCCCCCAGGAAAGAATGGGAAAATCAGGGTGGGTTAAAAATTCAACAARCTTTGCACATTCATAGGGAAGGGGCTGTAATTTTTGCATTTAACACTCTGCTAGATCTAATGGAAAGCTGGTATTTTTCTGTAGGTGTGAAATTAACCTTTCAATAAAACTAAAAGCTATCTTGAGCCTTTTCAGGATGAAGTTTAAAATAGAGCAATTATGAAACTTGCTGAAAGACTGCCAAGTTTTCTTGTTGAAAACTGCTGCAAATGAATTATGTCTCCCTTGTGATTTACAGCACAGTGTGAAGGAACTATAGTTTGTATTTAAATCTGTTTCCATTAAAGACTATTTGCAGCTTACAGAAATTTTTTTTTTTTGGACAAAATTGTCAAACTCCATCAGATAAAATTCCTTTCAGTGCTCAATGCTACAAATTGCTAAACATGGCATTGTTTATGAGTGCCCATGTATAGTAATTGTATGCCTTGAAAGAATATTTTCTTTCTGAGCAAGGACAGCTGACACTAAGCAAATTAGCTCAATTTCTTGTTGAGACTGCTGCAGGCAACAGGGCATGAAGGGGGATTTTCTTGCCTTAAATCCCAGCAAAACTGGGATTCTCCATGCCATGCTTCCTTATCCTCATTTAGGCTAAAAAAGAGAAGCTGAAGCCATGCAGGTTTTGCACTCCCACGTGTCCAGGCACTCGTGGTGCCTGTGCAGGGAATGATGTTTGAAAATGGGATTGTTACAGAACGCTGGAAAAACTCATTGAGTCAGCAACCATTCTGGAAATGCAGCCAGCTTTGCATCCTACTCCTAGAAACAAGGGATTGAACACCAATTCAAAACTCACTGCTGTCTTTTCCTCAGTAGCATTCATTGCAGACAGCAAAGAAGAAATTCCTGGGGACGTGGAGCATGGGGATGATGGCTGGTCACAGGAACACAGCTGTGGTGTCTGGAGTGGAMGCTGCTCCTTTGCCCAGCTTTCTTGGAAATGGATTGAATTTTTGGTGAAATGCAGCTGATGGGTGTGAAGGATAGGAAAATCAGATGGATCTGCAAAATGGGATTTTTAAAAAAGGAGTTAACATTAAAAATATTCCTGTGTGGAAAGACTTCATGTCACATTACAGATATCATCATTTCATATACATTGACACCTGCAGCTTCAGTTGCATCCTCATAAATTCACTCCTCAGTGACCTTGAAAGCTTGATAAAGCAAACCAGACCTCCAGTTCTAGGTGCTTGTTAAAAATGTATTCCATATAATGACAAGGTAGTTCTATGAGGTRTTCATATCTGAGGTCAAAAGCAAAAGAGCATTTATGTTTGGGGTTTTTTAAACTCTGAAAATAATATGTTAAAGGCAATAATCAACCTCCTGCTCAAAGCCACCCCCCTTCCCCAGGTATCTCTCCTCCTTTCCCTGCTGCAGCCATGTACCCAAACCCTGTAGCACCAACTGCTTTGTACATTCTCCACCTTGCTTCCAGCCATGTGTGGGCTTGGGTCAGGCTGCACTCCACCATAAACCAGGGAGTTTTTTGCAAACAAGGCRCTTGGGCTAAGTTTTACTTCACAGATGGTGTTCCCAGCCTGTATTTTGCTTAAGATGCTTGATGGACTGCTCTCTGGCACAGAATGAGGTACATCTGGGGACCTGTCCTGGTAAAGACCCCAGCAAATTATTTGCAGTCACCCCTGAGCCTGTGCATGTAATCAAAAAGAAACCATTAACCTGTCAAAGAAACTGATACACTTGCACTCTCCATAATTATCCTCCATCAATGTCTGCCAGCTGTACAGGGCTCATATTTTGCCATCCATCCCAATAGGAGACAGGCTGCTTGCCTGGCTTGTGGGGTGGGCTTGGTGCTGGCCATGGCTCCAGCAAGGTGATGCTCATTTACATTCCTGTAAACCTGCTCTGATACATGTCATAGCTAGCAGGTAATTGATTTCTTGGTAAAATATGCCTGAGTGTCATGATTCTTGAAAAACACAGCAAAGAGGCTTCTAAAAGTGATGAATCACACTTGTGACTGCATTTATGTCAGTCTTGCATCAACCTAGTGGTGAAATTTGCTGGCTGCGGGTTCAGCTGTTCTGGCACTGAAGTCAGCACTGATTTAGATGGTTTCAATTATTAAAATTATTTAAATGATGCTGTGTCTCACTCTGCTGTCCCAGAGCTGTCTGTGCAGCCCCAGGAGGGGCCAGCTCCAGAAAACACAGAGGACCTGATTAATTGTTAATAGAGTCTGAATGGAGTGAATCAAGCATCAGGCACAGGTACTGAGGGTGGGCAGGACTCCCAAAAGAGCAGGAGAGGGACTTTGGTCMTGGCTGTGTTGAGTCAGATGACAAAAGGTGAGTCACCAACACAGAATTAAAGGCTGGAGTGCAATGCTCACCATCAGTGCTCCAGCTCACAGCTGTGGGCTCCTGGGGACTCAGCTTGACAGTCACAATTGTGCTGTGTAGGAGCACTGGGATTTTTGGTGTATTTTTAGCATGCAGAAAAATCACTAAAGGCTGTAGAGGAGAGAAAACTGAATTTTATTTTTTTTTTTTCTTAAGGGGAAAAAAAGTGCTGTTTTTTCCTCATGCAAATCCTGTGCAGGAACTGGAGCAGTGGGAATGCTCCCTTCTCCACGGGTGCTCAGGTGGGGAGGGTTCTGCCCTAGTGGATAACTCTGGGAAATTATTTGCTCTGCTGTCTGAAACTGCTCGACTGCACTTTCAACCATGTTTATAAGCTGTCAAAAGGCTGCAACAGATACTGATGTCTTGCCAAAGTTATTCTTGGAAAATGAGCTATACCTGGCCTCGTGCTATAAACAGCAGCAAGAGTTCATCAGGAACTCCTCAGTATAATAAATATTGAAAGCACTKCCACACCAACAATCATGGGTTTGAGCTGCTCCTGGTTTATGGTGCACTGCCAGTAACAGGGGGAGGCTTTGGCTGCCACTTGATAATTGAGAGCTCCCCTGTAATTCTTCTGTCTTCAGTTCTTTTCCTGCAGTCTTGTCAGAATGGCCAGATTAACTCAAAATAGGGCAAAGGTTTTGTGTSTCCACTTTGCCTGAATGTTTTGCTTTGTGGGCATCCACAGCTTCTCTGGGTAACCTGTTCTAGTGTGTCACAACCCTCATAGTAAAAAAACTTTTTTTCTTTATATCTAATCTAAGGTGCAAGAGGGAAATATTTTTGATAGATTTCTGAAATTGCCAGATTCTTGTAAAGCTACTAATCTTGGAAGCTGATAAAAGAGRTGAAAAATCCCATTTTCTATTTCATGATCTAACACTAACAGCACAAGAGGCATAATTTTCACAGAGGCTTCCAGAGCTTTAAGTCTTTTGTTGTTAAGAAAGCAATGTTCCCTTCAACACACCTCCTCTTTCCAAGGTCCTTCACAACTTCTGCATGAAAAGCCTTGCTCAACAGAGCACAGCTAAGAGGATTCAACCAGCTCTCATTCTAGACAAATGAGTGAACACAACTCACTTTACCCTGTAGAAGAGACTTTGATATCAACTTACCTGCTACTGCTGGCAAGCCTCTCTGCTTTTGAGGTATTGGGAGTGTTTTGAGTTGCTTGTGGCTGCCTCATCCCTGGAGTTGTTCTAGACCAGGTTGGATGGGACTTGGAGCAGCCTGGTTYAGTGAAAGGTGTGCCTGCCTAAGGCAGGGAGGTTGAAGCTGGATGAGTTTTAGGATCCTTTTCCACCCAAATCATCCTGAAATTTTATGGTGAGTGGTGCCTGCTTGGCTTGTGCTGTGTGAAGTGGAGCTCCAGAGAGGTTAAGGGGTTGTGCAAAGTCCTTCACACCCACCACTTGCACTGTTTGTGATTATTTTCTGCTCTCACCACTGGATTCTGTTTAGATRCACACATCTGATAGAGATAAAAGTTCTGCTGATTAAATTGTGTCTCTGTTAAGTGGAGAAAGGAGTGTACAGTGTAAAAATGGCTAAATTTCCCATCAAAATAGGGGTAAAATTACAGTACCTACAGATGTAGATGGCCTGCCCCAGCTCCCCAGCAGCAATAAGAGGCCATTTAACRAATTTCACGAGATTTTTGGAGGTGGGATGACTATCATTATCAATTATTTCATGGCTAACCTCAGGGRAAAAATGCCTGCTAAAAACAGATTGAAGAGAATAGGCTTCTACATTTAACARGGCCAGACAATATTAATATGCAAGTGCAGAGAAATGGCTAATGAAGAGGATTTGTTATTACTAAGGCAATCTATAACTTCTTTGAGTGCCACAAGTGGCAGGGAAGTCATTGCTGAAGTGACTGGAATTAATGAGCTGTCTCAGGAATTTTATCAAGTTCTCTATAAATGTCTTTCCCTTGCTTCTGAGGAGATGGATATATTCAGAGAAAGGCAGAGAAAAATTTTCTTTGTGTCTGCTTAAAGGCTGAATGTTCATGAGGGCCCTGAGCTTAGGAAGATATTCATGCTGAATTTTTATGGGGGCTTTGAACAGCATCAGGCCCATTTACAAAGAAATACATCTAACCTCTTCAATCTGCTGCTCTGCCTCCTGCAGCTCCAATCCACCAGGACTCTGGCCTATGAGCATGGTTAAAACAAGAGCAGTGACSTGAATAGACTGGACTGGACACAGGTTTTGATGTAGTTTTTTAATAAGGACTCTGCTCTGCAGCTTGTACAAGTTATTGTTTTGTGTTTTCCCAGGGCCAGATTGATTGAACCATYCTACACCAAACTGATTTTTAATGTAGCAATTATAGGAGTTTTAGAAGAACATGGAAGCTCAAGGTTTTCAATGTAATTTCTCAGGTGGAGCTGCCTCATGCCTTTGTTAGCTGCACCGAAAGTGAGGAAGATGGGAAACCCCAGTCTCCTCTCCTGTAGAGGACAGCTGATGCTCACAGCTGTCACAGGAATAGTTATCCCTCTACATGCCCTACCGTGCAGTAACTGGAGGGTAAATGCATATTTATTAGAGCAGCTGTGCTATGGCTGACTTGGAGACAACTTTTCACATACCCATGTCACAAAATGTTCTCTTTGTGTGGTTTTTTTTTTACATGTTCTCTTAGATCAGAAGTCTTGAGGAAGACTCAGGTTCACCCCCTTTTCTGCTGCTGAACCCTTGGTTGGGGTGAGATCTAACAGAGGGGCATCACACTTCTTTAAATAGTATTTCCTCAAAGAGATTGAAAGGTCTCAAAGGCTCAGGGTGCATATTTGAGTGGATGTATATATGCATGTATTCATCATTTCCCGTGGCAACTGTCATCCTCTTTTTATTAAAAATTTCTCACACATATCTACAGATATATATATAAATTGCATGTAGGAGTTGCTCTCTCCTATATCCTAGGAAGAGTGCTGAATAAGTAAGGGCAGATACAGGACAGAATTGTGCTTGCCTGACATTAACACTGAGCCTGTGTTTGAAAGTGCCATCCATRATCAGCATGAGCAAAGAGCAGCAATCTTTCTCCTGTTTTTGCTGCTCTTTTACACTCAGGACTGTGAGGCATCACTCAGCAGGACCCTGCCAGGCTGCAGCAGGTGGGTCCCTGGCAGCTGAGGATCTCTGCTGCTCCTGGGCACCAGTGCCAGGAGAGCTCTGCTCCCAGTGCTGCTGAGATGAGGGTGGAGAGAAGGTGGCCGAGGGCAGGGCAAGGTGCAAGGCAGCCGTGTGCAGACAGCACAGACACAAGCTGAGAGGAAAACAAGTCATTTCACAGGGTTCGTTCTTGGTTATTTTTATTTTAAAAATATGAGGTAAGGGGCCTGAACAAAGAGCTGGAAATAAATAGGTAAGAACCTTGTGATGCCTAAAGAGCTGTATGTGCAGAACAAATTAATGGCTTCAGGGTTTGCCATCAGTCTTTTTAAGGTGCAGCTTTAGGGTCCAAGAGGTTTCATCCAGTTAGAAGAAAAAGTGCCTGTTTTCAAAGTATTTCAAAGTATTTCTCTAAACCTCTGGTTTTAAAGCCTGATTTTCTTTGCTGGAGAGCCCCAACACCAAATGTGCAGGGCTCTGTTAGAGCACCCAGTACCTCCCAAATCCTGCAGTTTATTCCAGACCCAAAGGAGTCTGTGCTGTCAGCATTGAGCCCTGCACAGGGACAGCAGGCACAGGTGAGGTTACCTGCTGTCCACACAAAGATGACCCCAGGGCCAGAGCTGGGCTCCTCTGGGGGAGACAGAGTCTGCCCRCCTTCCCCAGAAGAATGCAGGAACCAAATGTGAGCTTCTAGCAGGCACTAGTGACATTTAAGCTATAAAAAAATACTTYTGTTTCCTGCTGAAACCTTCTGAACCATGATTTGACACCTTTTCCACAAGCTTTGGAGCTSTGGTGAAGGAGGGAGGATTAGCCTTGAGGCAGGTCATGAGCAAGGACAGAAACTGGGRCTTGTTCATCACTCAGCTGATCACTTCTTTTTCCAGGGCTAGTTAGGAGATATGTTAATTTGAACTGGCAGCAGATTTTGCATAACTACATCTCAGAACACCAGTCAGCTTTAACATTTGCCATGGATTTTTGTTTTCATATTATTGAAACATTATAATGAAGTTTTAGTGTAGATCTTCCTTCAAGCTTTGCTGCAGAGATGTCCAATGCTAGTAGAGAACAGACTCACAGCAAAGGGTGAAGGCTGGGATTTTATTGCTATTTAGTGTCTTGTGCTTGATGTCTTCACAGTGTAGTGCACTAAGAARTGTGGGGATTCTGTCCATAGAACTTGCAGCATCCTTCTTTTCATGTGTGTGACAGAGCTACCTAGAGCTTGYATGCAGGAACAAAGCATCTGCTGTTGATACAGGAACAATTTCTGTGACATCTTTTTGTCTGGAATGTGTGTGTTTTATCCTCTCTTTGTCAAGGTAGYTCCACCAACGTGGTTACCACTCTTTAAGCAATCTTGGTTACATTTCCTTTGGAAACCACAGACATCTGTGGAAAACACCTYCTCGTGTGCCTGTGAAGGCTGAGGCACTGCTGCAGCAGCAGAGCTTTGTTCCTGCTGTTTTGTGAAGGAGCTGCCAGAGGGGAAGGGGGTGCAGCGCCCAGGGAGGGCAGGCAGAGCAGGCAGGAAGGCAGCAGCTCTGGAGGAAGCAGAGCTGCAGGGTCTGGAGGAGTGGGGAGGAGCTGGATGAATGGACTTTCTGCCCAGCAGCTCTTGTAGCTGAGGTCGGTGCCTTGCCCCTGCCTGCTCACCACAGCTCTTCTCTTGCCAGATGTGGGGGTCACTGGGGGTGTGATGCCCATGGGAGAGGCTGTGGGTGAAGCAGGAGCCTCCTCCATCTGAGGGACCCCTGCACTGGGTGCATTGTGATAAACTCCCTGCCTGACAGGCTTCACATCTTTATTTTCCCATCCTCGTGTTGGTGGTGCTGGGAATACTGATTCTGTGYAATTAAGACCCAGCAGGTCTCGTTCAGCAGGTTTTTATTCCCGGGGTTGTCCCTGTGGAGCTCTGTGGGGACCCTTCCCTTGAGCCAGGCCTGCAGGGTGGGGATGTGTTCTCAGAAGTGCATGCTAATGGGGCTTTCCATGCGCTGAGCATCCCTGTGGGAAGTGTGAGCATCCCTGGGTGCCCCCAGGCAAGGGGTGAGGGAAAAGCTGTGTGCAGATCCTCGCTGGAGMCCTGTGCTGGGAAAGGCAGGGAGATGAGGAGGGGGCAGGTCCTGCCTGGGGTGTGTGCCTCGGCAGCAAGGGCAGGGCTGGCTGTGCAAGGCACACAGCACAGCCCACAACGCTGGGTGCCAGGACATGGAGGGGCTGCACGCTCCTACCCTGCAGGCTAAATCAGCTGCATGAGCAGTTCCTGCTGTGACTCTGTGTCCTGGGAGCAGCCAGCCACATCGGCTGCCTGGTGCCTGCACACTCAGGGCCCATCACTGGTGGCATCTGGGCCGTTGCTGGTGGCTGCTTGGAGAGTGGGAATCCTTGTAGGGACAGCCCAGAGGGACTCCATGTCCACAACATCTTAACACTTTCTCTAAATTCCTGAATGAAGAAAAGACATACAGTTTGAACTACAATTTCTTTCTGCAGTGGATCAGAAACAGAAGCTGTGGAAGYGATGAAGCTTCATCCTGTATTCAGTATTTTTAATATTGGAAGCTGCTGAGTTCTTAGCCTTGTTCTGCTTGATGATGCTTCAGTGCTTAAAATGTAGTTCTAAATTTTATGTAATAACTAAATAAATCCTCCCTGGTGCTTGAGGTACCCTCTAAAAAGGGTTCAGCCAAGCTGCTTGGTCATATTGGGCAATAGCTGCGCCAAAGATTTGAAGGTGGAAAATGTTAAAGCAGTGCTGAGCTGGCTTGAGTGTGATGGGTGAAAGCCTGGTGAGACACTTGCTGGCCCCAGGATGCCCCCACCCAGTGTTGTGACAGAGGAATCATTGAAAGTGAAAGGAAAGCTCACTACTCATTCACATAAGGACTGTACTGAAATTTCCCCAAAGCATTTAACAGGCAAGAAATGCATCTTAATAAGCAAGAAGTACAGAAAACCTCCCTAAAACTTTAATTGCTGGTCTGTAACTCTGGAACTGGCAATCTCACTTTTATTGGGTCTGCTGAACAGCTGGATTGTCAGCCACTGAAGATATTAGTTTGTAATTAAAATGCTGCCAGTTCCTTAATTACAGGCACTGCTACAATATCATTCACCACTCTAATTTTTTGCCTTTCTGATGGGGAGCATAAGTAATTATTTTTCCTCAAGATTTTCAAATAAAATATTATTGGAAAGGATACATTCATTGTGTCTCTGCTGGTGGGGGGAGTGTGCCTGGCTAGTGCAATGCACTGTGTGAGTGCTCAGCAGGTGACCCTGCRGGCAAAACTGCTTCCAGAAAGAAAAGCATCAGGGTGAGGTTCTCAGCCATGCAGTCTGATGGGAGAGTAGAATCTGACATGATAAATCCCTTGGCTGCTGAAAAGCTGGGGTGGCTGCACCGATGGTAGGGAGATAACACTGCCTGAGAGCTCAGGTCGTGTCTTATGTGCAGCTCTAACTCTTCATCTCCTGTTTTGCCACAAGGAAAATCAGAGCACAATCAATAGGGACCTTTTTTAGCCTGATCAGTGCTTTGTCTAAATGAGCAGTAGCAGACATGTACTCTCACTTAGGGCTTAAAAAATTTCCCAGTGGTTGAATACTGGAACCAGGACCCATAGAGGCAGTGAGACCTTCATCCCTGGGGACACTCAAATACCCAGGTTCAGGCTTAGAGCAACCTCACCTGAATATGAAGCTGGCTCTACTCTGGGCAGGAGGCTAGACACCTCCAAAAAGTCTTTTCAGCTGAAATAATTTAATGATCCTATAAGCCCAGTTTAGGTACCTTACTTTTACATGTGAGCTAAGGGAAGGCAAAGAGGAGCAGGTGCAGGAGGGGATGWGGGGACGTGCAGCATCCACACAGCGAGGGTGGGAGCTGGAGAGCACCCCAGGAGCTGCTGTGGAGCCCCAGGAACAGACAGCTCAGTGTGACTCAGTGTTTTGCTGGCTTGAGCACACCATCCACGGAGCTTTACAGCTTTTTAGCAAACAAACAAAACCTGCTGCCATTTCACGCCCTGGGGACGGCTGCTGGAATTAATGAGCAGGAGAAGGACGGGGCGCTGAACCCAGCCTGCTGAGTCTGACGTGGTTAATCRCAGGCACCGAGACTGGCAGGGAGCAATTTGGAAATAACACAACTGGGAAYGTTTCTTGTCTCATTTGCGCTGATGCATCCATGCAATCAGTACATTTTGCTCGGGTGCTATTATTTCTCAGTGAAAYTGCAGCTCTCTGCTCCATGTGCCCGGTCTCCTTCCCGCTGCTCCCCCAGGGGATGAGCAATTGCAAAGCAAACAGGAGGAGGAAGTTTGTCAATGGGTGGTAAAAGGCCAATGTGAAATAGCAAGGTAGCTGAACTTTCCGGTGCTTCCCCAAGTGTCAAGACAAATAATACCGAGTATTTACTCCYCCACAGTGGCTCTGTGTTTCTATTGCTGGTGGGAGCGTGGGAGTGGAGGCAGCAGAGGGGACTCTGGGCTGGCTGGATTGAGAAGCTGTGGCAGTGATGGGTGTGAGGCTGTGAGCTACTGCCAGAGAAAATGGGAGTCACTGAGATGTGTGTTGATTTAATCAATTTAAGCTTTCAGATGTGCTTTGCACAGTCTACCCAGCAATCTGCAGGGTTTSCAGGTGCAGGGGATGTGTGTGTGCAAACGTTCACATGTTGCCTGCATGCATGCACATAGAGAGGCTACAGGTCYTGTCCTGGAGAGGGAACAAGGAATGGACAATCAGCTCACAGTTAMTTGGATTTACTTTTCCTTTCTTTTTGCTTCCTTTTTGCTCTTCTAAGACAGTAAGCCYGCTGCTGACATCCCTGCCATGGTCACTCCCTGCAGGCAGCACGGTGGTTTGATGCTGCAGCCTGCCTTAGAGCACTCTGCCCTGAGCCTTTGTTGTGTTCTAGCTGCTTGTCCCCGTGGCGCTGTATCCCGTGGTTTCTGTTTGCCCCCAGCCAGGCTTGGTSTGCAGCTGACGACATGCAGGTTACAAGGGTGCTGAAATCCTCTGCTTGCCACTTGCATTAGCAGGAGGAAGTAAATATTCCCACTGCTTTTTAGCAAGTCCCCTGCTCGGGCGCTGTTAGTGGCATAAACCRTCTATCAGCTGGCACCAGGCTGCAGCAGCAACTGGCACACTTGAAAAGCCTGTGACATTGGATTTAAAAAGATSCACAGGCCAAGTAAACACTGGCAAGGCCTGGGCCTGTGGGAGCAGGGAGCAGGCAGCCCCGGGCAGAGCCTGCAGTCCCTGGCTGTGTCACCGGGGCTGGGCTTGCACAGCACAGCCTTGCTCCCAGGCTGCAGGGAAAYGCTGTGCTGCCAAACAGCCCTGCTGCTTCCCTCGGGATTTTGGTCTCTAACTATGCTGCGATGTTTTTGTTCTTTCTTACTATTTTTTTAAATCTGAATAGTTTTGCCACTTCCCTGCACCATTTTCTGCACAGCCCCTTACCCAGATTGCAGGAGCTSTGTGATTTCCTCCCTAAAACTTGCTTGTTGGGTGATGTTTGCAGCCCTTATATGATATCTAGCAAATCAGCATCACGTGGGAGGCCTGAGATAGAGGTGAGCAGTTTTCTTTCATTGATTTGGTGTAGGATGGCACAGTGTTGGCTGATGTTCTTGTAGATTAGGGTCTGGGTTTAGTCCTATCAAGTTTAGGGAATGTCTCTACCTGCATCTTGAGAGATGACGCAGCAGAGCACAAATCCCCTTTTTATCTCTCTACATTTGGTAAATATGCTGGATATTTATTGTGTTGGAACAAGATTACACAAGGGTTTTCCCCTATGTGCCTTGAGATCCTTTGCCATCCCTTGGTGTGCTTAGTGCAGCAGCTGGCAGTTTTGGTGGGTTAGGCAGTAAAGAAGAGAAAGGGAGAGAAACCATCTCAAGCTAAGTACAAACACAAGCTGTCTATTCAAAGAGGGATTTGCTGACTCTTATGCCATCATCCTGAATGTGTAGTAGTGGTAAGTCAAACCCAAACACATCCCAGATGTGCCTCTCTGCTCCCCCAGCTCCTCAGCGCTGCTGTTCTGCTCGGGCAGGTCTTGCAGGCCAGTGCCCATCTGGCCAGGGCAGTCCCTGTCCCCCCCCACTGCCACCCTGTGCCCATGTACCCAAGCAAAGGCACCCATGGACATTGCCAGAGCCCACACAGGGAAAAGCTTCCCTTCACTTTGCTGAGTCTTGTGGGCTGGGAAAGGCTGGTTGGAGTGCTGCAAAGAACCTGTTTTTCTATATAAGAAATTGAACGAATTTGTGCCCCTGGCAAGCTGAGTCCCGAGGTGCAAAGTTCCCTCATTCCTCCAGTGAACCCTACTGCTGTTACACACCAGCAAGCAGTTTTGCTGCTCACATTTTATCTGACTGAGGCACAGGTCTCCCAGGAAAGGTTTCTGTCATCAAAACCACCAGTTTGCCTTCCATCACTCCTCAAGTCACCTCAATAACATGACATGCCACTATGTCAGAAGGGCATAAATCTCACAAGCTTTGAAAAATAACCAGCACGTGTCAGCCAGTGAGGGACAAGCCCCAGCATARCCAGTCTCTGACACCAGGGCATTCRTGGGTGTGTGGGCAGGTACTGGATGCTCCCACTGCAGGAGATGTCCCCAGTGTAGTTTTGCACCTTGCTGGGCACAGGGGACACTGATAAGATGGTGTGATGGCCCCAGAGCTCCATGACCCTTCCCATCTCTTGCAGCCACAATAACAGAACARAAGAGAATTGATCTGAAAGCTCTCTGTGAATTCATGCAGAGTGAGTCAGAAGATGCTGATATCAATAGGAACTTAGGAAAAAAAAAATTTTCCCCCATATTTTCTCTCATMTAAGTTAAAACATCCTCACATCTGAACTTCTGCTAGGTATTCAAAGTTTGCTTGATGTAACTGGGAGAAGCTGCACTGGGCAGTGGTGGTGGTTTCCATGTCTTGTGTCTAAAGTTGTGTCTTATGCTTGGTAATCTACCAGAGGCATCTGTTTGCAGCTTTGAAACTTAGTGTTGTTTGGGAGATTTTAGCAACAATAAAGCACTTTTGGGAAGAGGCATAGTTTGAAATAGGAGCTCATGGACAGGATTTTGGTGCAGCAAATGTAAATGTGAATTTCATTTAGGCTCATATAAGATTTAAATGTAGTAATATTTTATGTAAGCCTTTAGGAAGGTGTCTACAGTCAGCTTGCCCTGCCATATCATAAATTATATATTTTGTTTTTATTCCAAATAGGGTCCTGGTGGGGCCTATTTGTTACATGCAGCACACACTGGTATTTCCAGYATACACTTCTGATGAAACTTTGGTGTTGAGAAGAACCAAATTCTTTCCTCCTTGGAGATAAACCATCATTTKAAATTCTCTTGATGGTGACTTTTCATTGTCAACAAACCGACAAAACATGAAAAAAAAGGTTTTTTAGGTAGTTTACTTTTTATTTTCCCTTTATTGTGAAAGCAATTTAAAAACACATGTCTTTGCTGTTAAATATTTTAGGAACTCTCATGCTCTATAACGCTTTTAGCAAACTTTTGCCAAGTTCCTCACTATGATGATACAAATGCAGAGCAAACCAGTATGTAATGATCCTGAAACAACTCTTGCCCTGGTTTCAGGATGATGGGGATGATGTGTTGGAGGCAGCAGAATCTCACATGCCAGAGGGTGCTTTGCTCCTGCTGCAAACACTGTCAGACTGCTCTTCCAGCCCTTGCATGGGGGAGGCAGTGTGGAGGGCTTGGGATCTGTCATAATCAGCAGGAAAATGAAGTATTTGATACACTTGTGTTGCATCATGTGGCATCCCAAAGAGCAGAGGTTTTGGGATTGCACTCTCTGCTCCTTGGCAGTGTTTTATGTGTTCTGGGGCAGCTTAGAGASAGGCTTTGAGAATCAGGGTAGTTCAGGCAAGACAGTGAAAATGAAGTGTGGGGGTGAGCAGGGAAAACCCTCTTGAGGCTGTGCTGTGCAAGCCCAGGACTTGAGCTCTGAGAACATTATGGGTCCCTCTAACTCAGGATATTCCATGATTCTCCAGAGTTTAARCCCCTCCAGACGGTGGCAGGGCTGGCTGTGCACGGGGAACGGTAGCAAAACGAAAAAGGAAATGTCTGAAAAGGGCCCACAAGGCCGGGAAGCACTGGCAACAGGGCCAGTGGGATGCACGGATCCTGGGAACGGGCCAATGGGATGCATGGATGGATGTGTGGATCCCAGGAATGGGCCGATGGCATGGGATGCATGGATGGATGCACAGATCCCAGATACGGGCCAATGGGATGGGATGCACAGAGGGATGCACAGATCCCGAGAACAGGCCGGTGGGATGTATGGACGRATGCACGGATGGATGCACGGATCCCGAGAACGGGTTGGTGGGATATATGGATGGATGCACGGACCCCGGGAAGGGCCGGTGGGATGGCATGCACGGACCCCGGGAACGGTCCGGTGGGACGCATGGACGGATGCACGGATCCCGGGAACGGTCCGGTGGGACGCATGGACGGATGCACGGATCCCGGGAACGGGCCGGTGGGATGCATGGACGGATGCACGGATGGATGCACAGATCCCAGGAACGGGCCAATGGGATGGGATGCACGGATCCCGAGAACGGGCCGGGGGATGTATGGACGGATGCACGGATGGATGCACGGACCCCGGGAACGGGCCGGTGGGATGCATGGACGGATGCACGGATGGATGCACGGATCCCGGGAACGGTCCGGTGGGATGTATGGACGGATGCACGGATGGATGCACGGATCCCGGGAACGGTCCGGTGGGATGTATGGACGGATGCACGGACGGATGCACGGACCCCGGGAGGCGCCGCGCCCGCCCAGCCCGGCCTCTGCTGCCCCCTGCCGGCCCCGGCCCGCAGCGCCGCCCCGGCGCCGCCGCCAGCCGCTCCCGCGAGCCGCGCGGTTCGTGCCCCTCACAAAAGCTACACAGACAGACATGTAACAAGTGTGGAAAAACGAGTCTGTCCCCAAGTTCCTGCCTCGTGGGTTCTTTGATTACAGCCAGCAATGGCTGCCAACACAACCAGCGCTGCCTCTGGCCAGGACAGGTCCAGAGCTGCTCTTTCCATTGAACAAGCCCTCCACCGTTTCACCTGGCACAGAGGTGTAAGCCCCTCATCTTCCCTTCAGGACCCTGCTAGCCCAGGCAAAGTCCAYATCACACTGCATCCCTGGCTTTAGGATTACTCTTGAATATCCTTGGTACAAGGATGCTGAGCAGGCTGGAATGTCCTGGTGTCTCATTCCCCAGGTGCCTCTGGCACATCACTGAACAGCCTCACGCTGCCATGTCGTGCCATGCCAGCTCCTGCTGGATACTTTCCTGCTGCCGGCAGGCAGGTGAATCACACGAGGCCRGGGTGGACACAAGCCAAAGGCAAACCTGGCTTTGCCTCGTGGCTGCTGTGGCAGTGCCCAGCACACAGGAACAGCCTTTCAACMATCTTTGCACAGTGCCCAGCAACACACAGTCCTGTGTTGTGTAGCCCTGGGCTATGAGTGGAGGGAATTCTGCAACAGTGCTAACAACCTCTATTAAAACAGACTTGGGAAATGGAGGCTGAGGTAACCCAAGAACACGTTTGACAATTGGGGTGAAGCACGAAAGGTGGAGCACTTCTCTGTTGCTAACTTGCTTTCCCCAGGGTTTGTTGCATATAGCTCTATAAAGTGGTTCATATACTGGATGTGCTCCTAATGCAGCTAGTCTAGAAATAAAAAGCCACACAGGTTGCCAGAGCAGAACTAACAGTACCTGCCTACATTTCTCCTTAATTTTTAGGAATATTTTTCCTCAGTTTTTTAAACTCAGGTGAAAAGGAAACTCACCTGAGCCTTGAGTAAAGGAGGGAAAGCATAGAACAAGACAGCTGTGACATCTGAAAAACTTACAAGTATCTCAAATAACTCATAATTTCTAGCTCATAAATCTTTGGGATTTTTTTTTTTTTTGCAATTTTCTTTGCTGGCAGCAACTTTCTTCAAATTAACATGGTTTCAGAGATATCCCATCATTTGACAGTGTGTCATGGTGACATCCTTTCTCCTCCTTCTTCCATCCCTTCATGAAGCTTGCTAAATCTGTCTTAACAAATCCTGCCCAAGCTGCCAATTCTGTCCAATGTTCCACTCTCCCTCTGCTGCTCTCCTTTGGACAGGACAGAAAAACAAGTCCTGGCACTGAAAATGTCAGTTTATCACTTCAGCAACTCTCTTTCTCCTTCTGTTTTTGCATCCACRTGACAAGGGCCCTGAGATGGACCACTCAGGCACATAATAATTTTTCAGCTTAGATAGAGTCAAGGAAAATCATAAATCCAGGAAACAGCTTTTTAAAATAGTGTGGTTGTTGAGATTCTGAATTTTTGTACCTAGGTTTTTATACATGTACATTTAGAGYCAATGCAGGTAAGCAGCATGACAGAGCAGAGCTTTCTAGGCAGGGATGGAACAGTGACCATCATGTGTGCCCTGCAAAGATGACACACAGAAAAGTTCTGGAGTCTTGGTTATAAGGCAGGGTAAATACTGGCTGATACATTAATTCCATTGGGTTTTCTTTTTTGGTACAAATCTAATGTTCAAGAGGTTAGGGGTATAAATATTGAAAAATAGGAGCAAATATTTTGGATGTTCAACTGAGGTTGTGTTTGCAATGAATTGATGTTACATTTTTTTTGATTGGCCTGGTGACATCACTTTCTTGTTGCCACCTTGCACTAGGGCAACTTGATTTTCCAGGGCAGTAATTTATTTTCAAKATTGCATCACTGTAATTTGAACTAGAATATATTCCTTTGCCATGCATTTCTGTTGCTTCTCTTGTGCACAACTCTTATTTCTCTGTAAATATTCCTTATCAGATTTAGGTGTTGGCATGTTTCTGGTCAGGTTCTATACAGAGCAGTGCAAGTTCTGATATAGGATACTTGATGATCCAAGTAATCTCCAAAGGATTATGTAAAACAATGAATGGAAAAAYTTTAGATTTTCACTGTTACAGAGACTGTTTTTAACTGGTGAATACTGCATCAAAATACAGTCCAGTAAGCTCATGGAGGCCATTTCAACAACAAAAAAATTAATATGGTTTAAAATTGTCCTTGAGTCCTTGTCACTTATGAATTATGAAGATCATACATTCATGACAATGACTCCTCCCTGATTTGGCAATAATGTAGTGTTGCTACTTTACAAAATATTTTACCATTCCCTGTTGTTATGAGGGGAAAAACTCTGTACACTTAATACTTCTTGATGGTGTACTTCTACTAAATGCCTGTTGTTTGCTTAGCCACCCCTCAACCTGCCAAATACGTAGTGCATGAGAAGCAGTGCATGTCTGTACAGGCTCCATCAGGCAAACCTGAGCTTCCCTGTGTTCTGAGCTGACCAGCTGTGAACTAGAAGACTTCTGACAGCTTATTAGTTCAGGGYTGCACTGTGCTACTGAAGCTGTGTGACTTCTTACTCAGCTGSCTTGCCTTTAGCAAACTTGGAATGTGAGCAAAACAAGCTCAGATATGTCTGTTCAGCCCAATCCATCCACATCCACTGAGAGTAGGAATTACACAGCATCTAGCTTATAAATGTTAGAAGTCTCAGTTGTGGAAATCCCCCTCAGCTGTCACCCAGTGAGAYAGCAGCTCTGTTCCATGAAACATTSTTATTTCACCTGAACCAGGTATGTTTATGGCACACTCAGAGATCCAAAGGGTTTTCATTTACCCAAACTACTGGAAGGCTCCAGTTAGTGAGTGTTTTTAGACCTACTACTGCCYCTTGTTCCTTCCTCCCTGCCTTACAAAATAGAGAGCATATTCCATTCTCTTCTCTTTTGGGGAAGGATGAAACTTTTGTTACTTCCCAATGGATTGCTCAGACAGCAGGATGATCCAGGTGGATGGATAGATTCCACTTTGCCTACTAATAACAAAAGTATCTCTGATTCTTTAACATCATGATTATTGCTCTACTGTTTCAGTTTTTCATCATGAGAAGAGTTCCACCATCTGTTTCAGAAATTATGATGTATTTTGCTAATAGTGAATTGACAGAGAAAATCCAGAAGCAGATTATAAATGGTACTGGGATTGGATTCCTGGTTCTTCAAGAACAAAGCTTTTAAATTGAAGTTTTAAACGTGCCATTTCAAAATGTGACTACTGATGTGGTACAACAAATACAGCAGAGCAAGGCTTGGAATGTTTCAGTTCTTTGCATCACTTCGAGGAAAAAATTAAAGCTAGTACAGTATAATTTTTGGTTTTTTACAACCCTTAACAAGCATTAATGCTATAGAAGTAATTTATTTTAAATGAAAAGATCAAATTCTAGTCTAKTCCCAGTAAGTTCTAAATGGCAGCTACTTAAAAAAACTAAGAGCCAACTTAGTTCAGATTTAGGTCCAATCYAGAACAGGGTGTGGAAGCTGGGACTCATGAAAAGATGCCCTGCCCTCAGTCTGATGTCATGTAAGAAAAGAAGCCCTTATTATAAGGCTTAATCCCTACTAAAAATAGGAAAATCTGTGAAAACACCTTTTATTGGCAAAGTTTTACAAACACCTTCATTCACAAGTATGGTGTAAAAGCTTCATCCTTTGTGAAACAAAGTATATTTGTCACAAATTACAAAGTTTGTGGGTTAACACTGAGTGCCTGCCTGCAAACATCTGCAACTCTTTTCCCATGAAACATATGCAAAACACGTATTTTGTATAAAAATTCACAGAAGCAGTAGAAAACTATTTCCAKCTCCATCTTTCTTACTGTTGATTTCAACAGAAAGTGAAGATACTTGGACTTAAGTAGTAATTGTCAGTCTTCAGATGACATCTACTGCTTGGCCTCTGCTTCCATCTGAGTTTCTTGTGATTCCTCAGCTTCTGAAAGTTTTTCATCATCTAAAATTCAATATTACTGTTAGTCAAACATGCTTGGTCATATACAGRCTATATTGCAGAACTTTGTCCCACTTAAATATTTCATTATGATTGCCTTAAATGTRTAGTTGAGTATCTCATTCTAAAAAATGCTACGTTCAAACAAAATACTCCTTCGGTTTTTAAGGACGTTATCTCTAACAGCTGTCACTGGAAATAGGGGGTAAATCTATAGTGTCAATTGAAGCAAATGGTACCAGATTGCTTCTAACCCTTCTTTCTCTTTGTTTGCTAACAGTTTATTTATTTTATACTATAKCTATAAGCCATGTTTTTCACTAAACTGCAACTTCCTTCACAAAACCCTGAAAAGTAATCTATATATTCRCATGAAAATGCATTTTCAAGAGTAATACTTAAGCAAGTGTTATTAACACGTAATAACAATAACCTTCTGCTAAAGTGCACCTAGGATTAACAGTTCATTCTGCTTAAGAAGATCTAGATGGCCTTAGAGAATGAAAGTCTGCTCTTAGAGCCATCTCTGCATTTAATCAGGTCATGCTCRGAGGCTGCACCAATTGTTCTGTCTTTGAAAGACAGGGAAAATATACAGGAAATATTTAAACAATATTAGAGCACAAAAAGTTAGTGCTGCTTTGATAATATTAAGAATTTGTATGAGAAAAGATGAGWACAACTAATTCCTGAATTTAGCTCTCATGCCTGACAGTTTTAGTCCCTGCTCTATCACAKATTCAGTCTGAGTAGGTTGTCATTTACCTTCCTTATATTTAAATTTTTTTTAGTAAAGCCTCAAATGATACCGTGGTAGTAGTGACATGTTCAAAACTAATGAAATAGGAAATATAAAATAAAATTCAGAAATAAGCACAAGAATAATTCTCTGTAAGAAATACTTTCACTTTAAAGAATTCTGTTGCCTACAAATTAACCTGAAGCTAGTCAGGAAATGGCACAGTGGGTAGCTTGTAGAAGAAAAAAAAAAATCAGAGTGGTCTCAGGCTCTGGACTACTACTGAGAAAAAATTCTGCCAATGCAAGAGGTCACCAGCCTCAATTGCACAGAGCCATCCCCCTGCTGGAAGTTGTGATTCCTTTTGATCTGCTAAAACACAACCCAGTTATATCTATTACCAAAGAACAGCACTTACTCTCCAGGGTTTGCTGAAGTTCATGGATGGTGCTCAGGAGAACATGGAACTGCTTCCTTCTCAGCTCCAACTGGAATGATAAAATACATGTGGTAGGAAACAGAGAGCACATACAGCCAGACAACCCATAGCAGACTCTACATTAATTGCATTCCTAATAAATTATTACATAACCATCTCTTTGAAAAACTTACCTTATCTTCAACATTTTCTTTAATGTGAGAAAGATTTTGCAGTTCTTTTCCCAAAGCTTCTAGCTGCCTGAAAAGAGATTGTCAGAGTATTCTTAAAAAATTCTGTAAAATTATTGCAAAACAGATTTGCTTTAAGTAGAGGAGAAAGAAAGAGAAAATATACTGTTTATGTAAATAAAACAAGGGAAATGATTTAGAGGTAAGGTCACTTCATGTAATTTTAAACTATTATGTTCTAGGCTTGTAATTTCATGACATTTACAAAAAATTAGGCCTCCAAGCTGGAATACAGCTGTACCCTGGGCATTTGTAACAATTCAGTCCTGACACAACRTGTTATTTACTTGACCCTACAATACAAGTCAAAGAAGTAGATTCATAGAATCTTAGAACATCCTGAGCCAGAACAGACCCAAAAGGAACATCAGCTCCAATTCCTGGCCCTGCACAGGATACCCCAAGAGTCACGCTCTGTGCCTGAGAGCATTGTCCAAATGCTCCTTGAACTCTGTCAGGATTGGTGCTGTGACCACTTCCATGGGGAGTCTGTTCAGTGCCCAACCACAGTCTGGGGGAAGAACTTTCTGTTCTCACTTGAGCTCACCATGGACCAACCAATTTTGAGGCCAAGAACAGCAGGAACCATAGTATACCTTTCAAATGAGAATGGAGCACCAACTCTTACAGCCAAACCTCCAGTTTGGTCCTTCTACTTCTAATGCCTATCATAATTTATGTACCACACAATGAGAGCAAACTGCTCCTTTAAAGGTGAAGTGGATTGAGGCTGATCATCCCTGATTAATTAGCAGGCAGAGTCATAGAGGGGTCAACAAGGAAATCAACCTTTTTTTTCTGAAGCCATTGACAGCTGCTGCAACTAGTCTGGGTAGGGAACCACAAAAAGCTCTCCAGTCCTAAGTACCTCACTGTGGATGGGAAAAGGTTTTAGTGCTACCTGAGGGTGCTGTCTTTTTTTGAGCCAGCATGCTTGGTACCTCAATGGGAATACCTGAGAGAGCTGTGTGTGACATATACCCCTTTCTTCAGTTTATAGGCTCATATGCTGATTTGGTTTCTAGCTTCTGAAAAACTTCCATTTGGCCAAATCTTGCTGTTTACACTGTGCTGTCAGGTRTAAGCAGACTGTTAGAGGACAGACTTTTTTTTTTGCCTACTAACATCCAAGCTACATCTGGAATTTTACTCCTTCTACTTTACATTCCAGAGAATCTTTGCTTAGCCTTCTTACCTTCCTATCTCTTTTTGTAAGACTGTGTCATTTCTYGGTTCTCTGAACAGCTCTTCTGATACAGCATCTAATTACACTGTGGGCAGTGTTGTTCAGTACTTCTGCTCCTATCACTTCCTGAATTGGCTCCTGTGCACTACTTGTGACTAAGCTGTTAACAGCTTCTTTTGTGTTGTATGACTCGCTGTTCCAAGAAACAGACTCTTAAAAGCACAAAGAAAGTATTTTTCTAAACTTTGTCCTATTGTGCCAGATAACCTGCAAAAGCTATAAATGTAACTCTTGCAAGAAACYCTTCTGTTTCTTCTCACAAGAAGCTTTCTCAAGTGTTTTTAGTGATTAAGAGTTCCATGAAAAGTGTGACATTGTTAGTGAGGCTTCCTCTATTCTGAATTAAGGGTGGTCTTTGGTCCATTGTATCATCTTCTGTGTACTTTCCTACAGACTGCATTCTTACCAGCTATAAATTACCATGCTTTCTAGCTTTGCTTAAAAAACTTATGCTTGGATGTGTTAAACAAACTTAAAATAATCCCTCCAAACCTAAACAATCCAGCATCCTCTAAGATGAAAAAGTATCATTTATCACAGAATTATAGAATAGTTTGGGTTGGAAAGGACCATAAAGATCATCTAGTTCCAACCCCCKGCCATGGGGAGGGACATCTTTCACTAGGCCAGATTGCTCAGAGCCCCGTCCAAACTGGCCTTGAACACTTCCAGGAATGGGGCAGTCACAACTTCTCTCATTTAGTTGGTTCTATTCTTAATTGATTTATCTGAAAAACTGCATTTTTGGTAGTTCTTTGTTACAGCCTCACTTGATAAATATCATATGCTGACTAATGAAGTAAGAAGTAGTCAAGCCTCATGAGAATTGCCTGTAATAATCAAAGTTGGGGTAATGAAATCAAGGCACAGAAAAACAACATACAAGAAAGAAATGTGAAATATTGTCAGAGGCTTATAGCTATAAAAATGCTATTATTAGGGTAATAGTATAACGAAATCACTTCCATTTGCTATGAAAGGCTATGGAATATGAAAAGACAGCCTCCCCTGGCAATTTCACTGAAAGTGGGAAGGGGAWAAGTGCACAGCTACACTTACATGGGAACAGTAACCCCACACCACATCTTTAATCAGTTTTAGAACAAGAAACCCACAGATGCAATAGATCCTGGAATGTWTGTATGGCTCAATAATCTCCCCACAACTGCCCCAAAAGCACAGTCAGTGATGCAAACCCAGAATGTGACAAGCAGCACTGTGAGTTASACACAGGACGAGTTGGACAACAGGTAGGTCTGCCCTGCATGCCGGGGCAGGTTATGTGCACACCACACAGCCATTTATAACTGGGCATGCAGGAACAACAACCAGAAGGGAAACATAAAAAAAGAACACCAGGAGCTTTCTCCTGTTCTCCCTCATTCCACCRTACTTGCTTGTGTGTTACACATTTCAAATGACTACTGAATCTGGCTGGTGCAAGTTAAAGGACTTCCCACCATCTCCCTTTTCAGAGCAACTCGCAGGTAAACTGACATCAGATGTTCATTTACATCTCAGTTCACTTATTCACCTTAGCAGTGGAAAAATTTCAACTACAGAACAATTAGCAATGCTTCTGACCCATACAGATGGGACATTAAGGAAAGCTCATAAAGACACAGAAACACAAGTTTTTATTACGTCAAAGAAATTATATAAGCATGAGGAAAAGTCAAACTGAAATCAAGGAAATGTCAAGTCTGGTGACTTCTAGTTTACTGCTCTATTATAATTTAATGTAGTTTTATACTTACTTCAGTGTTTCATGTCTGTCTGGGTGATGCTGTATGACTTTGGCCAATGCATCATATTCTGAAAGACATTTAAACAGTTGATCTAAATRCTTCTGAAAATATGGATTCAAGAGCTCAAACTCAGGTATCACAGAATGGCAGATTCTTTTTCTGTGAAAAACTGTTTCAGTGTTTTTCAAAACACTTTAAGATAGCTCTACATTGCTGCACACTTAAGTCTTTTGTGTCTGATTCATAAACACTAGGTTTAGATACAATCAAATGTGTATGTAGAGAAAATGGTGCTGATGTTACACACGAACATTAAAGATTTTTAGAAAAAAATTATTTAGTATAAAATGATGCATGGATCTTTTTTTTTTAGGATTTTTTAAAAAACTATTACACATTAGAATAATATTATGGTTACACAGGTAAACTAACACAGCCATTTCTTGATAGTAAGACCCTACAGACAACAACTACTTCATTCACCTGGAAAAATTTGTGCTGCAGACTGGACAGAACATATTAAAAAGCAAACACTTCAGACCTATGTTTGTGAAGATGTAAGAACTCCACATTCCTACTGGTTAAGGTTATTTTAATTTCCAGTTGAGTTCAAAATTATCCACAGCATTGATCAAACAGTTGTATCTAAAAGCTTTCATGCTATATTTCTGAAATTTTCAGCATTTTGTTTATAATGAAAAAACAATTTTTTGCTTCTAATCAATTGCTCATCTTTTAGACTGTTGTAGRTTTCAACGACTTATGGGTATACAATTTTAAAAGTAGGGAAAAGTACACCTCTTAAAACAGGTGTTTAGAAAGGACACTGGTTTAGGTTTTCCTGATGCTGCATGTCATTGAGATCGGGTTCAATCTTGCCTGTCATCCACCCAAAACATTCAGTCAGTGGAACCCACCAGGCAGACTACAGTAATCATGAYGCCTTGCATGTTCAAAAATTTGGAATCTATTTTCCAAAACAATGTATTCTAAAAGATAACAAACCAATGAAGCCCACCACTGTAAGTACAGATATGGCACCTTACCCTGGCGATTTTTTCGAATCCTTTTTGCTTGCAGGATTTGTTTTTTGCATTCAGAGATCTTCTCATGGGCTGCAGCTATACTATTTTCTTTAGGAAAAAGAAATAAGATATGGAATTATATTGAATTCAAACAATACATGTAAATAAGCTATTCTGCTAAACTATAGAAGAGTTGTTTGTGACRTGGTGGCTTGTTAGCTCTATCAGCTTAAAAACTATATGCACATCAACAGGTTAAAAAAGCTCTTGTTTGTATGTAATCTATGTAATTACAAGATGCTTATAGCACATATATGAGTGCTATCTAGTAAGAAAAAAAAAAAACAAACCCAAAAAATCCCCAAACCACTCATCAGATGTATGTACTATGTTCACCAGGCTTGAGCTTGTTCAGAAGAGAAACTGTCAAACAGAAACCAGTAACATTTTCTCGTGTTTACCTATATCCTTATAGATTTTTTCATAATTTTCCATCTCTCTCAGGTTCATGTCATACACCAGAAGAGTCTTTCCCATTGAAAATTCACATTGTGATAAAGTACTCAGCATTCGTTGGTACTGGCTGTATCTGAAAACAGACAAGACATTTACTGTCAAGCAGCATAAAAATAGTTCCTAACTTCATAGAGCAAGAAAACAAAACTTCATGTAGCATAAGGGATAGCTAAATAACAATMATTCAATTTAAAAAACCACTTCAAAGATTCAGTGTATAATTTTTTGGAAGTGCAGTTAGAAACACTGTACACATTAATTCCAGCATCATGTCCTTATCAGTGTAAAGTTAAAGCAGTGAGCAGTTTGACCCAGAGCTTTTAAATTTTCCAGCTCGGGTTGGTTCTGTGACCACCAAATTAGTATTTTAATACTGCAGTGCTTCTCTGTCTACACACTGGTAATATTGTGATCTCTGGGAATTTATATCCATTACTAACAAAGACCCCACAGAAGGCTGTCACTCGTACCTTACTAATTTAGACTTAAAAAAAAAATTTAAAAAAGAGAGAGAACGACAGCAGCAGAAATACCAGCAGTATTTCCCTTCCCTAACAGAACAAACGCAGAACTGCCAACTAAAATATCAGAGTCACGATCCTGTTATAAGAGCGGGACTCCMGGCTGGATCACGCAGCAGGCACAGCAATCCTGAGGGCATTCGAGCGGTGCTGGCGGATTTCAGGACACAGCCCGCAGCCCTCAGTGATTCCTGACCCGTCTGTAGCCCTCCTCTCCCAGCACAGACCTCGGCGTTTGTCCTGGAAACACCACAGAGCCAAAGAAAAGCAGCTGTGCGCATTTTAACGCGGATCTCTTCCAAATGGATCGAGCCCTGCTTTCCACTGAGACGCAAGCTAAGCAGTTCCAAGACTTAAAAAACCAAAGCAAAACAACAGATACCCTTCCTCCTGAGATCCGGAATTACACCACTTAATGAAACTCTTCACCAACAAATTGATCCGCCTGTCGTCGCCAGCTCCATCGCCATCGATCAGCAGCCGCTTGCGGATAACTTCATCTGGGGAAAAACTCCCGTTAAGCCTTCACGCCATGGCAGCCGCCTCCCGGCGCCGCGCGCGGGGCTCCCCGGGCCCTTCAGGGAACCATTCCCGGAGCCAGAGCGGGCGGATCCGCTGAGCCTCGGGGCAGGGGAGCATGGAGGGCCGCGGTGCCGGGGCCGCGATGGAGGCCCGTCTGCGGGGTGAGCGGCGCCGGGGGCCGCGGCAGCCGCTCCCCGGAGGGCGGGCGGGGGGCGCGGCGCTGCGGGGAGCCCCGGCGGGGGTCGCGGCGCGGGGCGGGAGGAAGGAGAGGAGGATGGAGAGAGGGAGGGAGGGAGGTCTCACCGTCGGTCACGGCCCCCATGGCGGCGAGTGCCGGAGCCGGCGGGGCGGCGGCAGCAGCGAGTGAGGTCAGCTTCCCACAATGCAGCCGGCGAGAGCGGCGGCCATGGAGGGGGAGGCGGCGGCTGCTGGGGCCTGAGCCGGCGGGCGGC